>PVIW01004821.1:0-121353 GCA_004026585.1 Noctilio leporinus | reverse complement strand
GGAACTTGTACCCTTTGCAACAACATGGATGGAACTGGAGAGTATTATGCTTAGTGAAATAAGCCAGTCAGTGAAGGACAGGTATCATATGATCTCACCCATTACAGGACAATAATGAGCAAAACTAACAACAAGCAAAACAGAACCAAGTATATGAATACAAGGAATAGGCCTTCAGTGGTCAGGGGGAAAAGGGTTGTGGGGAGGGGGGAGGCAGAGGGAAAGAAGGGGAGCAGCTTAGACAAGAACCTAGTATAAAGGAACCATGGACATGGACAACAGGTGGGATTGACTTTGGCGGGAATGGGTGGGTGGGGAGGGGGACAGAGGGGAGCAAAAAGGGGATGGATGTAATACAACAACAATAAAATTAAAAAAAAAATAGTCTTAATCTGTAAATTTGACTACTAGCAGTTTGAAAAAGTTGCCTTTATGTTAGTTACATTTTTATATTGGTAAATGTCACTGTAAATACTTTGCAATAGAAAGATAGATAGAGAAGTTTCTTTGAATTCTGCTTAAATTTGTTTCATGTGATGAATTTTAATAGCTAATTTCAGTCTCGATCTGTTTCTTAAAATTTAGTGTAAGTAGTGTAAGGCAAGTTTATAAAAATGGTATGTATATTAACTCATTTAAGAGTTAAATTTGTGTGACTGTTTTTCTATGGACAATATGAAAATATGACAAATCACCCTTCAAATATGAAGGTGTTCAAAAGTAGCAAGGACTTTGAAAAGCAGATAGACATAGTTTAAGTACCAACTCTGCTGCTTTCTTGTTATCTTACTTTGGCAAATTACTAATTCCCTGAATCTCAGTTTTTTCCTTGGTAAGACAGAAATGGTAACAATTCATTTGAGGAGTTAGACAACTTCTATAAAGCACCAACTCAGTGCTCTATATTGTGTGCTCAATAAATGGGCATTTTGTCTGTTTTCTTTCCTAAAGTTTAACCAAGAACAGAAAAAAAAAAAAATGGGGGAAGGAATAAAGTAATTACTGTTTATTAAGCACTGCCAAAAGTACTTAAATTGTGTGAATTTACTTACACTTTTCACAGTTCTCTGCAAAGGGCTTACACATCTTGTCCAAAAGGCAAGGTGTGTTCCTTGGCTGAGTGGTGGCATTAAGCTTGGTCATCTGACCAACAGCCCATGCTCTTGATGACTTGACTAGCCTGCCTCTAAATTACGAGTGAAAGGATAAGAATTAGATTGCTGCTTGTGTATTTTAATGTGTATTAATAACAGTGAAATTATATTAATAACAGTGAAATGGTCACTAGGAACCTCTTTTAACAGACTTTCATTTCTTTTTCTGTCCCTTTTGTATTTCAGCACATGGTGAATGGTATTCTGGAGAGCTTTCTGTGATTACAACTCACACCTTTCCCTGGGACACTTTCTTGAAAGGATCGTCAAACATTCAATTTACTCAGATATAATCCCAGATTAATGGAATTGTTGCAGAGCTGGTATCACTTGACTCACTAAGACTGGGTAAGCGTTTAAAAATACATTTACTGTTTTTCGAGTGATATTTGATGTCATGACCTGTTCTGAAATATTTCTGCCTTGTTATAAATTGGAAAGTTGTATTAACTAAGTAGACACATGGTGGAGGAAAAAATTATGTTGCCACTAAAAGGTACCTTGATTAAAATACTTATCATGAGCTAAGCATATGCTGATATATTTAAAGATATTTTTATTACTTATGTAAAACATAGGGAGTTGACCTTTAGTGCAAGGGGAATTTAATGACAAACATTTTTAAAAATATATATCTGCCAACAGTTTTATGAAACCTGTAATTACTACAGTCTATGTTGTTTCTACTGCTATAAAACCAATAACTATGAAATGGAAAGGCTCTTTCCTTGAAATTGATTACAATGATGTTTATGCAAATCTTTCCCTGAGCTTTCCTTACCTGTCTTTCTAGTGCATATAATCTTACTTTTGCATATCATTTCCTCAATGTGTCAGTATTTTCTTTTCCAATATGCTAAATTGTCAGTCACTCCAGTCAAGGTTGATTAACGAAATAGAGACTTGGGACTAGGGAAAAGACAGGAACACTGAATCACATGGAAAAATAGGCGTAGTAACTGCAGGGAGAACATGGGGAAGATGAAGAGGATGAGCAAAGGTGACTCTCCATTTCTTAGAAGTACACTCCAGTGGCTGCATGAGGACAGAAGCTAAGGGATGAAAACAAGGACTTTGGCTGTGACATGAGTATACTTGGGCAAATGGATGCTGAGAAAAAGGTCATCTAAAGGTTTTCCTTCTCAAGCATACAAGTTATTCTGTATCTTAAATACATGCAATTGAAGGTGAGTCACCTCGTAGACATAAATAGAAAGACATTGATGGACTAGACCTCCTGGAATGTGTATTTACCTACAATGTGTAACAACTTTTCAAGTATTTTATATACAATATAGAGAAAAGATATCCTCAAAGTTTCTAGTGAGCAAATTCTGATAAATGGAAACAGGAAGATTGACTGTCTGTGGACATCCCTGGTTACAGCATGATGGCCAAGAACATCGGCTTTGGGAATAGATCAGTTTCTCTAGTCTGACCCCTTATTCTGCCACAATTTGGCCATGACTTCTGGGGTAGCTGTGAAAATTAAATGAGTTAATTTACAAAGAGTGCTTCGTATTGGACCTGGTGCACAATCAATAACTATTCAATAAGCAGGTATTATGTTAAGTGATCATATAGACATTTATAAGGGCTTTTGTGATTTTGCCAATCCTTGATTTTAATACAGTTTTCTCCATGAGGACTTTAATTTTTCATATATAAACTATGTTGAGTTTTATTTAATATCACCTAGCCAAGTAATGGAAAGACATTTACTGTATTTTTTAAGATTAAATTTTTGATTTTTAGGTTAGCATGTGTTCATTTCTGAAGAGCATTGATACTTTAAATTTAATAATCTCAAGTCTGCCATTTTCTAGCACTTTAATATTGGATAAATTATCTGAAGTTAAATTTTCTTTTCATCTTTTAAGTGGAAACAATATGTAGAGTAGCTATCTATGAGAATTTTTATAAAGATTAAATAATGTAAGATACAGTGTGTGACACAGAAGTACCTGATGCATGTGAGCTATTACTAATATTCTACTGTTATTATTGTAAATATTCTTGCTAAACAGATTCTTATATGCCTCTGGATTTATTGTTGATGCCATCAGTCCTTATAGAACTTGAAACATGATGTTCCACAAAATTTTAAAAAATAGAATATATTAATATATGCAAAGTCCCAGGTCACTTTAAAGTTTTGAAAATATCATCATTTTATACTTTCACAGTACAGTATATTTAGTTTAAATACAGATATAATTTCATAATTCTACTAAATGATCTCCAAGGACAACTGCTTTTAAAACTTCATAAACTTAATTCTTTCCAGAAGACATTATTAACTGCCATTTTAAATTACTTCACATTTTGATGATTATTAGTAACAAAGTTGGGCTTTTTCACCCTTTAAACTTTGACCCCACCTATCGAGTCTATAAAGTCATAAAATAAAACTAGGTAATCAGGATGCCATCACTCTCTACTACCTACTTTATCTAATCTTCTAACTTTGTACTCAACTTGCATCCATAGTTCTTTTTTTTTAAAGATTTTGTTTATTACTTTTAGAGAGAGGGGAAGGGATAGAGGCAGAGAGGGAGAGACATCAATGTGTGATTACCTTTCATCTGCCTCCAGCTATGGACCTGGCTGGAGACTTGGCTTGCAACCTGTTATGTGCCCTGGCTGGGAATTGAGCCAGTGACCTTGAGGTTTGCAGGCCGGTGCCTTATCCACTGTGCCACCAGCCAGGGCTACATCCATAGTTCTGAATTTGATTCCATAATTCAATCTCAATGCCCAACTTTGATTTAGATTATATTCACTGTCATAATACAGAACTGGCTTAGAAATAACAGTGAATTCTAGGGAACTGATAGTATTGGCCACATCTCTCATATGAAGACCTGATATTGACCATGCAAAGCTATGTATGAGGGTTAATGACAAATAAATAATTCTATGAATTGTAAACAATAAAATCAAAACTTCGTTTTAGATTTTCTCTTTGAATTTCTTTTCATTTTGGGGGGTTTATTTCTAAAGTTTTAAATATATTAATAATATAAGCAATCAGAAATAGTAATAGTACATCAAATACTTCAATACACATCTAAAAATTTATGACATGTAGAATTAACCAATAAAGTAAACTTTCAATAGCACCAATATACCTTTTTATGTAATGTGGGTCTAAACTGTTTTTTTTTTTTAAACATTTTTTTTCTTTAAGATTTTATTTCATTATTTCCAGAAAGAGGGGAAAGGAGAGAGGCAGAGAGGGAGAGAGACATCCATGTATAGTTGCTTTCCACCTGCCTCCAGCCACAGACCTGGCTGGAGACCTGGCTTGCAACCTGGTTATGTGCCCTGGCTGGGGAATCGAATCTGCTACCTTTGGGTTCGCAGGCCGGCACCTTATCCACTGTGCTACCAGCCAGGGTAAAGTTTTTTTTTTTTTTTTTAACAAGAACAGTGTAATTAAATTATTTCACTGAAGCCTTTGCAAGTATATCATAAGATCATTCAGAATTGGTAAAGAGGTAACATAAGCCCATTTGGATAAATTTTATAATTATTTTTCTCTGCCACATATAGCATCTGTATAACTAAAAAGATTTATCATGTAATTGTATGTGAAAATTACTATTTTTATTGAACAAAAGAAAAATTTTATACCATTTTGCCTTAATGGTATAAAGTATTTTTTCTCTTTTTTGAAATGTAAGATCTTTGAGAGAGATTGATCTAAATATTTAATGTATTTTTCTATTTGTGTCCTTCAGCATAATCTTTTATAGTTTAAAAATATAAATAAGAGCCTTGACTGGTGTGGCTCAGTGGATTGAGTACTGGCCTGTGAACTCAAGTGTTGCTGATTCAATTCCCAGTCAGGGAACTTACCCAGGCTGCAAGCCAGGTCTTCAGTTAGGTCCCCATCTGAAGGCAGGTGAAAGGAAACCTTGATGTTTCTCTCCCTTTCTTCCTCCCTCCCCTCCCCTCTCTCTAAAAATAATAAATTTTATATACATATATATATGAAATGCAAAATGTCTTATGACTACCATTAGAATCCAAAGACAAAGTCAGACTCCAAGAGATGGAGACAAAATAGTCTTTTAACACTCTGCATGTTACTGATATCTTTTATAAGGCATAGCTAAATGCTAAGGAGCCTTGACTTTGAACTCAGAAAAAATTGGTTTTGATTCTGTCCCTATAAATTACTGAGTAATTTACCTTGTTAACTCAGGACCAAATTTTTTTAACTCTCACCCAGAGATATGCTTATTGATTTGAGAGAGAGAGGGAGAGAGAGAGAGAGAGAGAGAGAGAGAGAGAGAGGAAAGGAGGGATGGAGGGAGAGAGAAAGAGAAACGTTGATTTGAGAAAGAAACATTGACCTCCTGTATGCACCCTATCAGGGAATCAACCCTGCAACCTTGGTATATGCCCTAACATGGATCAAACCTACAACCTTTGGTGTATATTGTTCATGCTCCAACCTAGCAGGGCAGGACTAAGTTTTTTATTTCAACCTGAAAACTATCTGCTGGTGTCAAGAAATACAATTCAGCCTGGCAAACTGATGCTTTTGTAAATTATCTTTCCTGATTACTTATAATAATGAGCTCACTCCAGTTTCCAATTTATATTACAAAATATACATGGTTTTAATTGATCTCACTAGAACCACTGAAATTATAGTCTTTATAATTGCTTAAAATTCCTCTGACAACAAGCCCTGGCTGGTGGTACAATCAATAAAGCTCCAGCCTGCAAACCCAAAGGTCACTAGTTCAATTCCCAGCAAGGACACATAACCAGGTCCATAGCTGGAGGCAGGTGGAAGGCAACCATACATTGATATCTGTCTTCCTCTCTGCCTCTGTCCCTTCCCCTCTCTCTAAAAATAATAAATAAAATCTTTAAAAAAAATTTCTCTGACAACAGTGACAGGAAACTGACTCTTTAAGACTCAATAATCCAACATGGATTTAATATTTAACAGAAATTAAATATTGAATGTTAATATTTGCCATTTAATCTGAATGTACATGTTCTGTAAATTAAAGAATCACAAATGATTCCCTGCTAAATGAAAGGAGACATACTTTGACATAATAAATAATGGCCAGTGGGATGCCAAGTCCATGGAAAATGCCCAACTTTGGAATTCTTATTAAAGATTTTAAAACTTTACATTTATATCTTTAAAAGCTTATAGTAAAAGTTTCCACTGATAATAACAGCATTCACATATACCATTTTTATAGAGTCTTGAAGTTCGCAAACACACTTTCAAAACATTATCTTATTTAATTCCACAAGAGCCGAGTGAAGTTCTCTTTTGTTTTGTTTTGTTTTTGTTTTCAGGAAAAATAAACTAAATTTTAAGAGTCCAAGAAAGCAAGTGGCCTTAAATCACAGCCTGATCAGCATTTTTCCAGATACTGGAGATAAGTGAAACTGACAAAAAATTCCAACTTTATGGACTTTACATTCTAGCTAATAAAACATCAGCTGGTGAAACTTTTAAATCCTTTATAAAATAAAAATACAACCTTCTTCAAGAAATTGTTTATGACCATAATTTAAAAAGGGACTGCCTTAATAATGGAAAGTAAATATAAAATTTCAAAATATTCTAAGGTCTATGAATTCAGACTGGATATTCTTTAAGGGATGCTAAAAATAGTGTTGTAATTAGATCTCTATTCAATATGTATTAGCTTAAAATTTTAAAAGTCAGATAAAAACATTGCTTTATTTCATAATTTTCAAATATTTTATAATATAGTGATGTTTTAGACACCACAAATAAATACACACACACAGAAGCAAAGGGAAATGTTGAGATAATAGGAAAAGAAAAGAAGACCAATGGCAAAGGATATTTGAAAGGAATACTGAAATTTAGCCTTTAACTAGATTTTCAGTTTAGCTATGATTGTACTGGGATGCTATTGGAGAAGTATTTACGTAGGTGCTGTAGGACTTCAGCCTGGCCTGCAGGTAGCCATTACTCCCTTTAGCTGACAGTATCTGTGGATCTCATGGCCTTCCCTTTTTTGTTCTTTCTGTGAATCTACTTCATCACTGTCTTTCCACCTCCAGACCTGCTCCTTTTGCACTAGCTTACAGAGACATTTCACACCAGCTGTCCAGAACTGAGGATCTGTTGGTCCACCTCGGTTATTTATTTATTCATGGCCCAATAAGCAGTAGTTAGAAGAATACAGTTTCCTTGTGCATATGTAAACTTCCTCTGTGCATTGAGCAGAAAAAATAACCAAAGAATGAGGTGTGGGGGCAGAAAGGCAGCTTTGGCACTTGTATTGTAATAGGCATATCATAACGTATTGATAATGATTATAGGCAGATTCAGATTTCTGGTTTATTTTGGTGCTTCTTGCTTCTTATATGATAAATTGAAACCTAATATTTTGACATATCAATTTGTACCCTAAATAGCAATGGAAACCAAACAATATTCTTATATTTCTAAATTATACAAATGTCACAAGTGATTCATGGCATATATTTAATATGCACACTTTAAATACCTGAATGTTATAAATTGCTGATAGAATTTTAAATTTAATAATCCAGTGCAGTTCATACTTTTTCTAATACCATTGAATTTCAATTCTGTAAAATAGCTGATTACCTCCTTTAAAATATTTTTCCCACCAAATTTCAGAATAGTTGGTTCCTGAAGACTTAAAACAGGGTATGGGGAATTTACCTTACTCTTCTTACATTCTCAGATTTAATATGTACGCTCTGATGTCCAGACCTGGAGTTAGCCACATTATGCAGAAAAGGAACCTTACTTCCTTCAGATAGGTTTTTTCTTTCCTTTACCAGAGCCAGGTGAAACTATAGGACTTCACATTTCAATAGTTTGAATTTTTAATGAACATATAAATGCAAGAATCCAAGTTCAATGAGACAAGTGGTGTAATGATTCATCTTGGTTTTTGAATATTGAGTTACATATTCAAAGATTTTTATTACCTTCATAGTGCAAAGCATTAAGTTCGCTGCTGGAGACTCTGTGGTGATCTTGTTATTAGTTCCTTCATATAATGTACAGTGTTGTGGGAAGTAGTTTGGGATACAAAAGATCTTTTTCATTTGATACACTTTTGTCATTTAGTTCAAAATTGCTGATTCTTTTTTTACACAGCATATTCTTATGATACTTTTTAAATTGAATTTATTGGGGAGATATTGGTTCACAAAACCATTCAGGTTTCAAGTGTACAGCTCAACAAGACATCATCTGCACAGTGCATCATGTCCCTACCACCCAAACTAAAGTTGGTTTCCAGCCCCGTGTATTCCCTCTTTGCCCACCTTCACCTTTTCCACTTCCACCCCCTTTCCCTCTGGCTGTCACCACACTGATGTCTATGCTTTTTTGCTTAATCCCTTCACCTTCTTTCCAGGCCCCCACCTCCTCCCCTCTGACAGTTGTCAGTCTGTTCCATGTTTACATGCCTCTTTTTTATTTTGTTCATTATTTTATTTTGTTCATTTGATTCCACATATAAGTGACAGCATATGGTATTTGTCTTTCTCTGACTGGCTTATTTCACTTAGCATGATATTCTCCATGTCCATTCATTTTGTCATCAAAGGAAAAGTTTCTTTATTATGGCTGAGTGGTATTCCATTTTGTAAATGTACCATAGCTTTTTTTTATCCATTCATCTTCTGATGGGCATTTGGACTGTTACCAAATCTTGGCTCGTGTAATAACCTGCAATAAACATAGGGGTGCATACATTCTTTTGAATTAGTGTTTTGGGTTTCTTTGGATATATTTCTAGCAATGGGATTGCTGGGTAAAAAGACAGATCCAGTTTTAATTTTTTTGAGATAACTATGTTTACCAACAGTGGCTGCACCAGTTTACATTCCCATCAACAGTGAACTAGGGGTTTTCCTCCACGTCCTTACCAGGACTTGTTTATTGATTTTTTTGATGATGGCCATTCTAGCAGAAATTAAGTGATATCTCATTGTGGTTTTAATTTGCATCTCTTTGATGATTAGTGATGTTGAGCCTTTTTTTTATATGTTTATTGACCATTCATATGTCCTCTTTAAAGAAGTGCCTGTTTAGGTCCTTTGCCCGTTTTTAATTGAGTTACTTGTCTTCTTGGTGTTGAGTTGTATAAGTTCTGTGTATATGATTATTTTTTAAGTTAACCCCTTATCAGATATATCACTGGCAAATACATTTTCCCATTCAGTGGATTGCTTTTTCATTTTGTTTATGTTTTTTTGTTTTGTTTTGTTTTGTTTTGCTGTGACAAAGATTTTCATTTTGATGTAGTTTCATTTGTCTGTTTTTCCCTTTTAATTGCTGCTTCTACTCTGGACATTGTCACCCCTAATAACTTTGCCCCTATTGGGATAACTGTTTATCACTAGGTAAACTGTTTTTTTGATTTGAAGAATTAACAATTCAGTATTTTATTATTTATTCCTGTAGCCATTTCTTCTACAATACATAAACAGAGAGATTTTTTCCCTTTGAGGTGTAATTGACATAACATTATATTAGTTTCAGGTGTGCAACATGATTCAATGTTTGCATATATTGTGAAATTATCACAGTAAGTCTAGTTAACACTTGTCACCATATTTAACTACATGCCAATTATGAAAATGACTATGAATTCTGTATTAACGGTAATGTTATAGACCTTCCCATCTGAAGTGGCTTGCTTCGGCCAATGGAATATTAGCAAAAGTGAGTAGGCTCGTGACAAGTGCTTGCATAGTGGAGTTTGCCCTCTTGCTGCATTTAGTAGTAGTATCCATGGGAAGAAGCATAAGCTGCCTGCTAGATAATGAGAGGCACATGGTTCCATCACCAGCCAATTCCAGACCTATGAGTGAGGCTATCAAAGACCAGTGGCCCCAAGCTGACTCTCAAACTGGCCTCAAATCCATAAGCCACCTAACTAAGATCAGCTGAACCTGACCCAGATCAGCTGAATAGCAAGGCAGACAAATTATTCTGCTAATGAAATGATTGTGAGCTAGATAAATAGTTGGTGCACTCAGCCATTGAATTTTGGGGTGGTTTGTTAAACAGCAAGGGTTAACTGATACAGGATGTAAAAGTAATATACCTTTACAATAGTTATGGCTAAATATCACAAACCCTCAATTACTAGAATTTGCTTACAGAGAAACTTAATACAGACAGAAGAAACTGAGGAAGAAGAATTTAGATGTAAGTTAAACTTTAATCCAATTGATGTGACATTTCGATTAGATTACTGGTTTTTCCTCTAATGCAAGCTATTTGAGGTGACAGCCCAGAAACAAATCTGAAAAATTCTAATGTTCCTGTCCCTTATATTGGCCCATTGTGCCCCTAGTTCAGATCAAGCCCTGGCCATTGTGACTCAGTTGGTTGGAGTGTTGTCAGGTGATGAAAAGGTTGAAGGTTTGATTTCCAATGGGGCATATGCCTGGGTTACCAATTCAATAATCCCCATCTGGGAGCATATGGGAGGTAGTGAGTAATGTTTTATTTTTCTCTCTCACACTAATGTCTGTCTGTCTGTCTGTCTCTCTCTCTCTCTCTCTCTTTCTCTCTCTCTCTCCCTCTCTCTCCTCTCTCTCCCTCCCGCCCTCCCCCTCCCTCTTTTCTCCTTCTTCTCCTCCTTCCCAGCCTCCTTTTCTTCTTCTTCTTCTCTCCCCTCACCATCCCCCACTTCCTCCTCCCTCTCTCTAAAGCAATGAAAAAAAAAGGATGTCCTCAGATCAGGAGAAAAATAAATAAATAAGTTCAGATCAAAAGAGGAACTAAACTGGGTTAACATATTTGGATGAGGCCTAAGAAATGTATTTTTGAAACTTAAAATATTTCTTATTTTCACAAAATAATCCTTATAATAATATAAATAAGTTCTTATTTTACTAAGTTTACACATTAGGAATGAAAAGTTTATTTAAAAACATTCTATTACTCTTTTCTTAGTGCTTATATTTCATGGTGCACAACATATTTTTCTCCTCTATTTAAAATAATAAACCCATAATTGTGCTTTTAGATATATGACAAGATTGTGCCAAATTGAGAGTTGCTGTAACTAAATACTAATCATCATATGTCTAATCTGTAATAATGTTATCTGGCTAATAGCATATGAGCTAAAATTTCAATTAATAAGCTTTTTATCTCTACTGAAGTTACAATATGGTATTTAACTCTTACTCCCCCTTAGATCATGGTCAGAGAATTGTTCCTCAAGAAAGTCTGTTTATAACTTCAGTCTATTTAGTCTAGTATGGGTTATCAGAGACCTGTGCTTATTTTCTTTGTGATTTTAAAAAATGAATATTTGTACTTTTATTGAATGATGTCTTTTTCATTTAATCGTAAGCTCCTTGGGGGCAAAGATTAAACCTCTTTAGACTTACCATTCTATTTTCAGCATGGAATGCAGTGTCTGGCATCTATTTTGCATTGAATAAATATTTGTTGAAAAATAAATTAATAAAGACATAGCTTTCTTTTGTTGCATGAGGTCTTAGTTTAAATTATAACAATGAAAGTGCTGAGGTGAATTTATTTCAGTCAAAGCCAATAGCTGAGATGCTAAACAGGAAAAAACATTGGTAGAATCAGGAAACAGAACCACCTGGTGGAACCAGACCTTCCATGTCCACAAGGAATGATGGGTTTAGAGCAGGAGTTAGGGTGTCAAACATAGAGGGCCTTCTAGGTCATTTTGGAATTTTGTTCTAGGCATAATGAGAGAGGCCAAGATATAAAAGATGGTTAATAATGTCATATACCATATGTTAAGAGCACCCTTGCTACTATGCAGGAAATGGAATGAAGGTAGGTAGGAGGAGGAGCTAGGGGATAGGTCAGAAGCTCTAAAGTAGTGAAGATTTTCACCTCTTTTAGATTCATGCTGTGTATACGGAGAAAAATAGACAAGTTAGGGATATTTTCTGAACCATTAGGGTATATTTGACAGATAAAATAGGAATCAAGATATTCCCCAAGTTTCTGTTCTGAGCAAGTGAATGTGTGGTGTTGCATTTACTGACATGCAGAAAGCCGATGGCCGGGGTTGCGGGGAGGGTGAAGTAAACACAATCCTGTGAAACATTTAAGTGATACTTTAAAAGTGAAAAGCTGATCATGGCTGGTGTGGCTCAGTTGATTTAGCCTGTGAACCAAAGGGTCGCTGGTTCAATTACCAGTCCGGGCACATGCCTGGATTTCAGGCCAAGTCCCCACCTGGGCATACACCAGAAGCAACCAGTACATTGATGCTTCTCTCCCTCACTTTCTCCCTCCCTTCCTTTCTCTCTCAAAATAAATAAATAAATTCTTTAAAAATCAATCAATAAATTAATAAAATAAATAATAGTGAAAAGCTGGAAATAGTTTGGTATAGCAAACAAGCACCAATCAAAAGAAAGCTAGAATGGTTTTATTAATGTCAAACAAGTAGATTTTAAAACACAAAATATTACCAACGAAAAGAGAAACATTTTATGATGATGAAAAGGTCAATTTATCAAGAAGACATAATAATCCTAAATGTGTCTGGATCAAATAATAGAGTCTCACATCACAGGAAACAAAGTTTAATAAAACTTAAAGGAGAAATAGACCAGTTCACTCTCAATAACTGATTAAGCTAATAGAGGAAATCAATAATGTTGTAAAGAGTTGAGTGAAATTATCATTTTATATGACCCACTTGAATATTTCACACAATATCAGAGAATATACACCCAGACTATGCACCAAAACTATATGCTTGGCCATAAAATGTTATCAACAAGTTAAAGAGGATTAAAAACATGTCACAGTATGATCTCTGAACACAAAGGAATTAAACTAGAACTCAGTAACAGAAGAGTATCTGTTTACTCTGGTAATTATTTGGAGATTACACAAGACATTTATAAGTAATACATATTTCAAAGAAGAAATCACAAGGGAAATTAGAAAATATTTTGAACTAACTGAAAATGAAATCACTACTAGT
The DNA here is from genome assembly GCA_004026585.1 of Noctilio leporinus. Taxonomy (NCBI): domain Eukaryota; kingdom Metazoa; phylum Chordata; class Mammalia; order Chiroptera; family Noctilionidae; genus Noctilio; species Noctilio leporinus. The sequence continues at coordinate 108,197 of PVIW01004821.1, read as the reverse complement.
AGTGATAACATGCAGCAATATCTAGAGGGAATTTTTTTTGTATTAAATGCTTACGTTAGCAAATAAGTATTTAACTGATGGTCCAAGCTACTACCCAAGGGACTGTATTGCAAAATGAGAAAATTAAATGCAAAGCAAGTAGGATAAGCGGAAATAATAAGCATAATTCAGAACTAGATGAAATAAAAACAGAAAAACAAAAACCAAACAGCAGTTTTTTGAAAAGATTAATAAAATTAACAAATCTTTAGCCCAACTGATCAGAAAATAGACAAGAAACAAATTAACACTATCAGGAAAAAGAGATGGGTTTCACTAGAGTCTACAAACAAAATAATAGTAAAAGTATACTGTGATTCGTTTTAAGCCAATAAATTTGGCAACTAAGATGAAATAGGAAATCTCCTTGAAAAACAAACATATCAAAGTGCTTTCAAGACATTGATAAATGACCCAGGCTGGTGGCAGTGGATAAGGTGCCAGCCAGCAAACCCAAAGGTTGCTGTTTTGATTCCCAGCCAGGGCAACATAACTAGGTTGCAAGCCAGGTCTCCAGCTAGGTCCGTAGCTGGAGGCAGGTGAAAGGCAACCATACATTGATGTTTCTCTCCTTCTATTCCTCTCTTCCTTCCCCTCTCTCTGAAAAATAATAAATAAAATATTTTTAAAAAGCTCTGGCTGGTGGCATAGTGGATAAGTTGCTGGCCTGAGAACCCAAAGGTTGCTGGTTCAATTCCCAGCCAGGGCACATAGCCAGGTCTTCAGCCAGGTCCGTGGCTGGAGGCAAGTGAAGGGCAACCATACATTGAAAAAAATAAAAATAAATGAAATTGATAAGTGAGAAAAAACCCAATATCTATTCAGGATTTAAATCTATTGTTAAAAATCTCCCTGTAAGGAAAACTCCAAACCCAGATGGATTCATTGATGATTTCTGCTAGACATTTAGGGAAAAAATATTTCTGGTACTATGGAAACTCTTCCAAAAAAAAAAAAAAGAAAATTAGTAATCCCAACCTTATTTTATGAGCCCACTATTATCCTGCTATTAAAACCAGGTAGACATTACAAGAAAACTAAGGACCAACATCTCTCAAAAATCCTTAATGAAATTTTAGCAAATATTGAATACCATTCCACAACAAAATCCAAAACAGACTACAGTTCCATCATTAGTAAATGAGGGTTCCTTTTTTCCACAACCTCCCCAACACCTGTTATTACCTGTCTTGTTGATAATAGCCATTCCAAAAAAATGAGTGGTGGTATTGCATTTTAGTTTTTATTTGCATTTCCCTAAGTTGAACATCTCTTCATACATCTTTTGGCCATTTGTGTGTCTTCATGGCAGAGGTGACTGTTCAGGCCCTCTGTGTATTTTTGGGTTGTTGGTGTAAGTTCTTTATATGTTTTGTATAGTAACCCACTGTCAGAGTTGCTGTTTGCAAATATTGTCTCCCATTCACTTGGTTGCCTTTTTGTTTTGTTGTTGGTTTCTTTTGCTGTACAGAAGCTTTTTAGTTTGATATAGTCCCATTCATTTATTTTTAGTGATGGGAGATAATTTGACTTTAGGTGATGGGCACACAATGCAATATGCAGATCATGTGTCATAGAAATGTACACTTGAAACCTATATAATTCCATCAATCATTGTTACCTACTAAATTTAATTAAATCCAATACAAAAGCTCTTATCAAATAAAGGAAACTCTTAGCCTGATAAAGGATATTCATTTTCGGAAAGCTTATAGTTAACATTAGATATAACAATGAAAAGTAATACTTTCTCCTTGAGAATAGAAAATGAGACATAGTTGTCCACTCTCCTGGTTTTAATGTTTTACTTGAGATCCTTGGCAGTAAAATAAAACAAGAAGAGAAATAAAACATATATAGATTAAAAATGAAGAAGTAAAGCTGTCTTAATCAGAAAAGATTTGATTATCTGAATTAATAAATGAGTTCAGCAAATTTTCAGGAAATACAAAAAGCAATTGTATTTCTGTATCCTAACAACAAACAACTTAAAATTTAAATTTAAAAAGCAATGGAATTTATAATATCATAAATAATAAATGCTTAAGAATAAATTTAACACAATATATTCATAACTTGAAGACCAAAAACTACAAAATATAACTGGGAGAAATTTTAAAATAACTGAATTAATCGAGAGCTATCCAAGTTCATAGATTAGAAAACTCAATATTGTTAAAATTTCATTATATTCAAAGTGATCTATAGTTTACATTAATCTGAAAATTCCATAAAATATCTTAGTAAATTGCCTATCTGATTCTATAATGCACTTGAGATCACACAAAAGGGGGAGAATAAAGGCTTTTAAAATAGAAAACAAAGTTGAACTTACAGTACTTGATTTCACATCTTACCATAAACCATAAACTATATTAGTACATTATATATTACATTAATCAAAGCAATGTGGTGTTAAATAAAAATATGTAGCTCAATGGAAATTTCATCAATATAGTGAATTAACTTTTGACAAAGGAGCCAAATAGTTCAATACAGAAATGCTGTTTTTGTTTTCAACAAATGATGCTGAAAACAATTGAATACTCACTTTAAAAAAATCAACCATTATCTTACATCTTACACAAAACTAATTCAACCTGGTTTATAGACCTATAATCTAAAACATGTAGGAAAAAAAGGAGAATATTTTTATGAATTTGGGTGAGGCATAAAACACAAGTCATAAAATGAAACAATGGATAAATTGGACTTGTAAAAATTAAAATACTGCTTTTCACAATACATTCGTTAGAAAATTTTTAAAAAGTCAGCCCGACAGAACATATTTATGAAACAGATAATAAAAATTTTGTATCTATTTTATTTAAAAACTCTTAGATTTAATAAAACAAGCCTAATTTTAAAAAATGTCATCTTTTATCATTATTGAACATACAAGAATGGCAAATAAGCTCATGATTACATGACCAACATTATTAGTAATTAGAGAAATGCAAGGGGAAATCATGAATAAAATCATGTTAGACTCACTGGGATGGCTAAAATTAAAAAAAATAAAAGACTGACAATAATAAATGCTGGTGAAGATGAATAACAATTGGAAATATCATACATTACTGATAGAAGTGTACAATAAGTGGAACTTCTTTGGAAAACAATTTCACAGCTCAAGTAAAGCAAACTGTTTCTGTGTGACCCCAAAATCTTAGCAATAGAAATCTCTCCAAGAGAAATGAACACCCAAGTTTACACGATGACTTGTATTCAAATGTTCTTGGCAACTTTATTTACAATAGTAAAAAAATGTATACAGTATATCCCCAATTGGCCATCAACTAATGCATAGGCAAACAAGTTGTGGAGTGTGGATACAATTCAGTGCTATCAACTTTTATAAAGGAACAGATTATTAGTTCACAGAACATGGATGTACTCAAAATCATTTAACTAAGTGAAAGAAACCAAACACAAAACAGTGAATACAATAGAATTTCAATAATGTAAAATTTGGAAAAGACAAAACCACAGTGACAGTAAGCAAAGCAATGACTTCTGGGAGCAAGGAGTGTGGTGAGAATATTGACTACCAATGGGCACAAGGGAACTTTCTGTAGTGGCAAAATATTCTATATCCTGATTTATAGGTGTTTATATAAGGGCATATATTTTATAAATATTATGAGGTTGTATGTGTTCATTGGTGAATTTTATTGTATGTAACTTACAGTTCAAGGTAGCGAATTTTATATAAATGCTTGATTGTCTACAGAAACATAAGCACAATCCATTATGTTTACAGTCTTGAGTAAATTCTAATTCTATTACTGGGTCTATAGATTAAACAAAAAATTTCAGAATTTAAAAGCTCCTGATTACTTAAAACTTTGTAGAGTAAAAGGCATTGGGCAAATAGAATTGTTTAAACATTGCAAAAAAGAAATACATGTAAAAAATTGTTTCAAAATGTACACTGCATTCTCTGCTACCTTATCTTTTTATTAAATAATATGCAGAATCACAGAATGTCTTAAGTGGTAAAATATAGAATAGTAATCCTAACAGTTTACAAATTTTCATTTGAATAAATTGGTTTAATAGTTTTCACAAATGACCTATTGGTAGGCTTTGGAATTTTTTTCTTTTGGAGGGCTCAACAAATATCTTTGGTGTCTACATGGGTACTATCAAATTTGGAAATTACTGGTGCTTTTAGAGCCTGATTTTAACGTAAATATTGTCTTTTGGGGTAGAGAGCTAATTTAAATTGGAAGTTGCTGGAAATAAAAAACCTCAAGTTCTCTGAGAAGCAGCTCTGCTGTTTTTTACTGCTATTAAATTAAGGGTCAGTGACTAACCATTCCCATCCCAAGTCTTAGAACTGCTGAGTATTTTGCTGTAGTTGTCTCTCCTTGTCAGTGATTGAGTCATGTTGACCATTAGCATGAAGCCTAGTAGCTGGTAAATTATCATGACTTATAATTATGCAACTTTTCTTGAGGCTAATGTAGAGTGATCTTGTACAAATTATTTCTGCTAACTCAAATTCATAAATTTATAGTGAATATAAATACTGACAATACTGAGGAATCTTGATTTTGCATATTGAAGATGACATTTTTGTTTTCTATATCTGATTGCATAGTTCTCAGACTAAGAAATGAGAAAAGGGCATTGTTGATACTGCTTTTTAAAATATTTTTCCTTATTAGTGATGACAAAGTCAATAAATGTTTTTTCAATTGTATGTAGTGCTATTTACTCAAAAATACTTACCTTCCATTCTTAAATTGAGGAATTAAAATTGTTATAAAGGTTATTTTAAAATTAACATCCAGGCCTGGCTGGTGGCACAGTGGATAAGGTACCAGCTTGTGAACCCAAAGGTTACTGGTTCTATTCCCAGCCATGGCACAGAACCAGGCTGCAGGCCAGATCTTCAACCAGGTCCCCAGCCAGGTCTATAGCTGGAGGCAGGTGAAAGTCAACCATACATTGATGTTTCTCTCCCTTTGTTCTTTCCTGCCTGCCCTTCTCTTTAAAAAATAATGAATAAAATATTTTTAAAATAAGTAAATAAAAATAAAATAAAATAAAATAAATATCCAGAAGACTTCATTAAATTTTCCAGTGCATAATAAATGCAAGGAGAGCAGTGGTCTTTGGTAACTTTTCACTTTCTTTAAACATCTGAGAATTATGTTATTCTTTTTCTATCTGACAAGTTTTCCCCCTGTGTCATTATTTATGTGTGTGTATGTGTGAAAAATTGTAATTAGGGTTTCTACCACAGATGGGTTTTTTTTAAAGCTTGGAAAGGGCAACTTTAATTCATTATAAATGAGAGCAAGAATGAGTTACAATCATAGTTTTGATTATGTGTATAGGAGAAAGAATGGGGGGGTGCTTAGGCATGTTGATTATGCAGCCCCACTCTTGACAGATCTGTTGGCTTAATGTATTTTCCTCCTACTCAGTTTTGCTACTTCATTGTCTAAGAAGAGTGTCAGAATGTACTGTGCAGGCATGTTCAAGAGAGCAAGAGAATTACAGCTCTTGAGACCATAAAAGAATACAGTATATTTATTGAGCTTTAGTAAAAAAAAATAAATATATTTAATTCAAACAGAACTCTAAAGGTAGCTTTAATTAAGCTTTTTGGCTTGAATGTATCTAGAAAGAAAAACAGAGCTCATCAAACCACATCTTCCACATTTGGAGTTGTAATGGTCAGTTTCCTTATGGTCAGCTCCCAGCTAAGATGAGCAAGCAGCTATAAAAGTGTGGGAGAAATAAACAGTGGAAATGTGAGCAATTTACAATATCTTACTCTTTCTCAGAACTACTTCCTTTTAAAGCATGCTGTATTTGGGGGAGAAATGTGCCCCCAGCACCTTCTACTATGCTCCCATATTACTGAAAGTGATTCTTCTGCAATTTAGCACTTGGTAATGAAATTATTACCACAAAGTATTAATAGCAAAGGCAGAGTTGAAGTTGGAAGGGGGAATAGACAAGTGATGGGTCCAGTTACCCCTGGAAGTGTGAGGGGCTAAGAACTGACAAGGGCTGGGGGTGGATAGATTGGCCTTCAGAATTGAAGAAGAAAAGAAAAGATATAAGTCAAGTGGGAGGTGTTAAAAGTTCCTGCAAGTGTTGTGGAATCCTGTTTTTAAAGTTCAAATATTATTTTCCTCCTCAGACACTTTTCATAGCTACTCTAAAATATCAATACTTAAGCCAAATGGAGATTTAAGGACATAAATGGCCAGTCTTATCTCTCATCTGCTTTTCCTCATTCTCACTTTAATCCTGTCCCTTGAAATGCTGCATAATGACTGCACCCACATAGATCTGAGCCTTTTCAAGGATGTATTTTCCTGCTTTGTATTTCTGTTAATTTCTGTCAAAACCTTCAGACCCAGTAGAAGAGTTTCTACATTTCTATAATCTTCTTTAATAACTACCACCTACAAGAGGTAAAATTAATTATTCCTCTTCGGACCTTTCCTTTTGGTTATTAATGCAATTACAGTAGAGCTTGTCTCATGTACTCATTTTACCTATTTTGGCCCCCAAACTAGATTCTGCCTTTTTAGTTCTCACTTTCTTAGATTGGTTGTCATGTGGCATAATTACATACATATGCAAATGTTAAATTAAATGTTGAATTTTGAATATACAGAAGAAAATCATTTAAGAATATATATATTATGTTTTTTTAAAAATACTAAAAAGCATTAAGGGCTATGTAATATAAGATACTATTACTGTTCTTTACCATTCTAGAGATGATACATTTATAACAAAACATTTTTATGACAGAGGTAAAACAAGAAGGTGCTAGGAATTTTAAAAATTAGCTATGTCATGAGATAAAAAATTCAACATTATCTTTATTATTTTTATTACCTTTATATTTATTATTAATAATAATAAGCATAAAACAGTAAATAATCTAAATATAAAAGATTGTCTTCAGTGTAGTTCACTTAGGTAAATACACTGATTATTGTTTAATTGAAATATGGTAGCTTAAGATGACCAGTTTTTTTAAAAAGTTTTTCTTAAATATCTTTTATTTAGTTTGCTGTTACAGTTGTCCCACTTTTCCCCACGTTACCCCCCTCCACCCAGTACCCCATTCCCTCCAGCAATGTCCTTCTTAATTCATGTCCATGTGTCCGTCATGCATATAAGTTCTTTGGTTTCTCCATTTCCTTTATTCTTCTTAACGAACTTGCAAATCAAAAATAACATTTTATTAGCTTATTTTTTATTGTATCTTCTTTCCATTACCATTTATCACACTAAGCGACCTGGACTTAATAGTCTTCTCTGCCTCAAGGTGGGTGTATTCTCCTGTCATTTTGCCCCTGACCTGTTCTTGCCTACATGGAAAGCAGCTCCACCTTGTGTAAGCCAAGGCTCACAGTGAGAATTGGCCTTCACTTAGATTTCACTTGCACTTGAATTGGGTTTTGATTGTAATATTATCTTACAACTTTTAGATTTCCTGCTGTCTTTCATAGAGTACAGTTTTATAGTTCAACAGTTCACATCTTAGTAATTCTTATTCTTTATAAAGCTTTGTAAATTATACTGTATCAAGCAGTAGAAATGCACTGAATATTCCTTCAAACTAAGAAGGATAAAACTAGAAGAAAAATGTTATTGTTTTAATAATGTCTGAAATAAAAAGAATCCTGGTAGGTATTTGAGTTATTTGCTATATCGGGATGCTACGATATGTCTTTCTTTTCCACTAGGTCTTTCCTTTTTAGTGTTCCCTCACAAGCAGGGAAATATTCCTGTTAAAAAGTCAACTTTTAGCTCTTTTTACATATATTAGTCATTGTTCTATATACTCGCAATTGTTAACACCTGTTAAAGTTTGTATTTTATCATTTTGGGGATCAAATTGTAATTATTCTTTACCTCTTTGCCTTTCTCCTTAATTCCATATTTGAACTCAAGATTCTGAAGGGAAACAAGGGATATACTTAAATAGAAATAGAATCATTAGTAAGTAGGAAGTATGTAACTCACTTTGGGGAGCTTGTTCACCTGCAGACTTTTTTTTTTTTTTTTTTTAATTTTACTTATTACTCCCAGAGAGAGGGGAAGGGAGAATAGCAGAGAGGGAGAGAAACATCAAGGTATGGTTGTCTTTCACCTGCCTCCAGCTACAGACCTGGCTGGAGACCTGGCTCACAACCTGGTTATGTGCCCTGGCTGGGAATCAAACCAGTGACCTTTGGGTTCGCAGAAAAGTCACCAATCCACTGAACCACCAGCCAGGACCTCACTTCAGACTTTTAAAATATTTTTTTAATTCAGTAGAAGAATCAGTCATGAAACAGTAACTTTTGAGTCCTGGAAAACATATTTTACCTTCTCTTCTTTATTCTCAACTTCAGGAACAGAAAATAGAATAAGAAACATACTCCTTTACCGTTAGAATATATAGGAAACTACATTAAGTAAATTTTTGTAAAAAGTTAAGATAACTCAATGCCATGATAATTTAAAAGTTATAATACTTTAATTTTTAAATTAAATTTAAATACTGTAAAACAACTACTGTATATCTATTCTTTTCTATGGCATGTTATGATTTGTCATGGCCTATCTCATTAGAGCAGAGCAAACAGAGTAATAAATCTTGCTCAGTGAGTAGACCATATCATTTGGAAAAGATGGTAACAAATGAAAAGTTGTATAAACAGGTCCAAATACATGTACTGAATAGGTATCACAGGTATAAAACAGAGAAGCAGGGAAAGTCAACAGTGTAACTATGATCATGTGTATGAATCAAGAAAACATAGAGACTTATCTTTATCTCCTACTCTCTTTTAATGTATGACAATAGTAAAACCTGACCAGATTTCAAAATACGTAAGTGACATCTCCACTGAGGGTATCTCATGGCCAAGATATATCTCAGTGTGGACATAGACAGGAGGCCTGGATGGCGGTGATGTGGTAAGAATAGCCAGGGTAGGAGAAGGCTTGCTGGTAAAAGATGCTCCTCCCCCAAAACCCCACCACAACACCCACTGAATCCCTGGAAGAGGGATGGCAATAAGTCAAGGTCCATGTCCTAAATAAAAGAGAGAGCTTAGCAGGGATATGCACATGGTGGGAAGAGTCATGGATCTAGTGACCAAGTTGTGGCATCCGGTAAACAACAGAATTTTTAAAAAGTTGATCTTGATCATTTCATTGTAACCAGGGCACAAAAGAGTGCCAGAACTGGATACAAAGTTTAAGTGTTCATGCAGCCGTGTAGATAGCGCACAATGGCAGAGAACCACGCCGACACTCCGCATCTGTGGGCTCTGTTAGTCTTCTGTGCTTGGCGAGACCCCTCTACTAATCCACCATCCACCAGGACATACTCACAGCAGGTGGAGAGAAGCATGGTTTTCTGGGTTATCTCTGAATAAGGCTGTGTCAGATTAGCTGTTGAAGCAGGGCTACTACCTACAACGGTGCCATCTTAGCCTTACCTGATTCCCACCTTCCCGTCTACCCTATAATAACACTGTATCATAGGAAGGGGTTAAAGGCAAGAGCCACTTGTTTTCAGTATTGTACACCTGTGCGTAGGGAATAGAGCTTGTGGTATGATGATATATCATGCAAATATTAGAGGTGTAATATGATCTTGAAGTGTATTCAACAGGTTTTTGTATTTTTATTAATTTTCTAGAGTATCAGGTACCTAGGTCAAATTAACTTTCATTACTTTAACTTTGAAAATCATTTAATTGTAAAACTAATTGAACTTCAAACTGGTTTAAAGTTTAATTGGTATAATTGCAATGAATTTTGTTATTATATGCATAAAAATTAATCAATGCATAACACTAAAAGATTATAACTTAAGAAAATTTACTGTTTTAAAACTCCTGTAACAATATAATTAGAGTGTGCAAAAGAGATGTCAAAAAACTCATTAACAGGTGAAAGAAAATTTTCAAGTACTGGGAATGTTTGTTACTGTGTTTAATTCATTGGAAAATGTTTAGATAGTAACATGGTAGCTTATGTAGTTTATACTATTCATGGAAAGTATATAGACAACAGTAACAATATATGTTGCCCTTATCATATACCAGGTACTATTATAATCACATTGCGTATTCTGCACAATTATTGTCTCACAACTCTGAAGCTAAGTTTACAGTTACTGTCCCAATTTTTCAGATGAGGAAATTGAAGTTAATAACTTGCCCATCCAGCAAGGTCAGACCTGGGAGATAACCCTGATGGATTGAAAGGATCTATGCTTTCAAACCCTCCTCAAATTATTAAGTTAATGTCTATATGGATAACGTTTCTGTATTATGGAGAATGAGTTTTAATTTAATTCCCAAAATTTAATTGTTAGGAAAAATACAGATTTATTCTTGAGATAAATGTTTCTTATATTGTCCCTCTGTAAAGCATGAAGGAATAAAAATGCTTAAAATTATTGAAACCACGTTTATTTCTACAGACTGTAGGTGTTTCATTATGTTCTTTTTTATGTGGATTTTAACTTCCTAGCTGCTTTTAAGGTCCTGACCTTTGGTGACATTCACCTTGACATCTGTTTTTTTTAATTGATTTCAGTTGATTTTAAATGCCATAATTTCAGGAGCCAACCAGTTGGTTGTCTTCTTACTCATGTGGTTCCCAGGTGATTACCTCTCTTTTTGTTCAGGTGAAAACTTGCAAATTTCTATTTCCTATCTCAGACATTCTTCTAAGCCAAAGTCCATTTGTTGGAGAGAATGATGATCATCCTGGGCTCTTGAATGATCAATCTAGCATTTTTACACTTCAGGTTTTCTCAAACACTATATTTGGGTGGGTGCTTCTGCTCATAAGAATAAGATTTGACAATTAGTTTTAAGTACTAAAAATATCCTCAACTGACCAGGATATGCAGCACTTTCAGTTAGCTGCATAGCTAACTGTCTGTTTTCCTTCAGATCTTTTTGCTTAGCCCTTTCTCAATGATGCCTGCTCAGACCACTCTAATATTCCAACTTACCTCAACTCCCACTCCCCAGTACTTTTCACTAACTAACTAAACTAACCAACCCAGCTTTGTTTTTGATGTTATTCCATTGCACATATCACCTATTAACCTCCTATAAAGTTACTTATTTATTTCACCTATTGTTTATTATTTGTCTTCTCATTCTAAAGTGTGGGTTCCATGTGGCAGATGATTTCTCTGTTTACTGATATGTATATGCCAAGTTCCATGAGTGATGCAATCAACAGATATTCTCAGGATTATTGAAAACAATATATAGATAACACTTTAAGCATTTAGTAGAAGATTAAGTGGGTCATTTTAAATAGCCTTTAGAATGCTAGGAAGAAAAGTGAAGAAGTAATATAGACATGCAAAGCTTGATTCTATTTTTGTGTCCATGTATAAACATGCTTGTGTAGTTAATACCAAGGTATTACTATAAAGATTTAGTTAATAAATTATTTTATTTTTCCTACACAAGTCTTCCAAAGATATTATTATAGTAAAAGCAATTATATTTTAATAAAAATTAGAAATAATGATAAAACTCTATCTTGGTATAGAGCTTATTATATCAAAACTTATTAAGTATGAGATTAGAAACACAAGATGTTCAAATAAAACTGATATCTAAAATTAAGACTAAAAAGTATTATAATTAAGTTTAATAGTTTTTGTTAGGAATTTTAGATATAACTCAGTTTTGCAAAATTGAAAAATCCTCACTTACTCTAGTAGAAACTTTATGTAGGACATAGTGGTTAAGACCATGGATTTCAGAGTCAACATGTTCAAATCCTAAATTTTCATCCTTCTGGCTATAAGACATTGAAAAAGTTTTAAAAACATCTTAATTTTTTGTATGTAAATCACTTAAAACACCATGTGGCAAAATGTAAGAATACTCTTGTTACTGAGCTATTCCTTTGAAAAATTTTAGTGCAATTACTGGCTTTGTGTCTAGATGAAACTATATGTATGATTCATATGTAGAACTAAGTACCAGTAACACAATGTTTAAAATGTTCAAGAGAAAATTCTAAATGGTACATTAATGGCCTATAAATTCTCATGTTGGAATCAATATAGAAATCTCAAGAAGAAAATAAACAGGATGTGACTTTAATATAGCCTCTAGACTATTCAAAAAGATTTGTTACAAAAAAGATACTAGTCTGATACTGGCATAAGAACAGGCATATAGATCAATGGAACAGAATAGAGAGCCCAGAAATAAACCCAGGTCTCTTATGGTCAATTAATATTCAACAAAGGGGGAAGGAACATAAAGTGGAATAAAAACAATCTCTTCAACAAGTGGTGTTGAGAGAACCGGGCAGCAACATGCAAAAAATGTAAAACTAGACCACCAACTTACATCATATACCAGAAGAAACTCAAGATGGATAAAGGACTTAAACATAAACAATGCTACCTACCATAAAGGTCCTGAAGAAAAATATAGGTAGTAAAATTTTAGATATCCTACACAGAAATATGTTTACTGATGCTTCTCCAAGGGCAAGGGAAATAAAAGAACAAATAAACAAATGGGACTGTATCAAACTGAAAAGTTTCTGTTCAGCTCAAGAAAACACCAGCAAAATTCAAAGGGAACCAACTGTAATGGGAAAACATATTTGCCAATGGTACCTCAGACAAAGGTTTGATCTCCAAAATATATAAAGAACTCATGCAACTCAACGCCAGGGAGACAGACAGCCCAATTAAAAAATGGGAAAAGGACCTGAACAGACACCTCTCTAAGGAAGACATACAAAGGGCCTAGAGGCATATGAAAGAATGCTCAACATCAGTAGCCATCAGTGCAAATTAAATCCACAAGAAGATACTACCTCACTCCTGTCAGAATGTCAATCATCAACAAATCAACAAACAAGCGTAGGCGAAGATGAGCGGAAAGGGGAACCCTGGTACACTGCTGGTGGGAATGCAGGCTGGTGTAGCCACTATGGAAAACAGTATGGGGTTTCCTTAAAAAACTAAAAATGGAACTGCCTTTTGATCCAGCAGTTTCACTACTAGGACTATACCCGAAGAATCCTGAAACACCAATTCATGTACCCCTATGTTCATAGCAGTGCTATTTACAATAGCCAAGTGTTGGAAACAGCCTTAATTTAGCCCATCAGTGGGTGATTAGATCAAAAAACTGTGGTACATTTACACAATGGAATACTACACAGCAGAAAGAAAGAAGGAACTCCTACCCCTTGCAACAACATGGCTGGAACTGGAGAGTATTATGCTTAGTGAAATAAGCCAGTCAGTGAAAGTCAAATACTATGTGATCTCACCCATTACCGGACAATAATGAACAAAACAAACTAACAAGCAAAACAGAACCAGATACATGAATAGAATGAATAGACCTTCAGTGGGCAGAAGGGGGAGGAGGCATGGAAGGGGAGCAGCTTAGTCAAGGAACTAGCATGGAAGAACCATGGACTTGGACAACAAGTGGGATTAGCTTTGTTGGGGAATGGGTGGGTGGGGAAGGAGACAGAGGGGAGTGAAAAGGGGATAAATGTAATACAAGAACAATAAAATAAAATAAATAAAGCAGTTTGGTAACTACAGTAAAATCATAGCTTTTATATAACAATGGAGACAGTGACTTCTATGGAAGTTTCTAGAAAATTAATATATTGTAATGTAAATAGCCAGTAATAAATTTTACTTAATATATGATAAGCATTAAAAAAATAAGCATTGAGTAATATTTGAATCATGATTAATATTTAAAGAATGAGTTTTCCTCATTCTATTTTGAAAGCTAAAAGGAGATAAAGAATATTTAGAAATAAAAAAATATTAAAAGTCTATTAATATTTCACAAATGTTGTCTGCATATATTGTATTTAGTATTATATATAGAAAGTGAAAAGGCATCCCTGGCCTTTGGGCTTCTTATTTAAATAAAGTAGACAGAAGAGAAATGACCAGTATAATTATCCCTAAAAAAGCTAGGCTGCTGTGTAAATTAGGAGTTTTTATTAATTACAGTATAAAAAGATTTTACTTATCAAAGTTTAGCTGTATGCAATAAAATACTGAATAGTTCTGCTCAAATTTAGTGCCCAGGAACACTGATACAGATGAATTTTGCCCAAAGGGAGAATAATTCCTTATCAAATAGGATGCTTGGGCCCAATGCTTTGAAAGTGTACTTTGACTAATACTGAGGCTTTCTAGTTTAATGCTGCAGAAAATTTTGACTTGTTTTTCTTTTTAGACCTAGAATTAAAAGGAAAAAATCAATTATCATTGTTTACATGCAAACACAGAGTAAACTGCATTTAGTGATCTAAGTAAAGAAAAACTTGCAAGAATTGAACTCAATAAAGAATTACAGTCATGCACAACCTTTTGGACAATAATAGTAATAGTCTGCATCTACTACAATGATAAGATTACAATGGAGCTGAAAAATTCCTATCAACCTAGTGATGCCATAGCCATGATACCATGGTAGCCCCATGCACTACCCATGTGTTTGTGATGATGCAGGTGTAAACAAACCTGTGCTTCCAGTTGTATAAAAGTATAGAACATAAGTATAGTACATATGATTATAATAATAAATGAACATGTTACTGGTTTATGCATTTACTGTACTAAAGGTTTTATTGCCACTTTAGAGTGTACTCTTTTTATATATTAAAGAAAGTTTGCTATAAAGCGTTATGCCATTTTACACTGGTAGCAACTTCATACATCTCATGTTTACCACCTCTCCTGATTGCATCATTTTCTCTTGCATTTGATTAAAGTTCATGTTGTTTTGTAAAGTAATATGCCGTACAAGTTTGCATGCTATGGTGAGTAAGCTCTACCATATAGCCTGACTATGTAGTAGGCTATGCCATCTAGATTTATGTAAATGCATCTAGCAATGCCTTTCTCAAGCTATATCCCCATCATTACATGGTACATCACTGCACTAAGATGATTTGTAAGGCATAACACTGGAGAATTGCTTACATGAAGAAAGAACTAGAACAGGGAAAGCATTGAATAAAGAATGAATAAAACTTTCCTTTTTGATGTATGGAATATTTACTATTTAAATGAAAAAAGAAAGGGCAACCTTACTGGTGCTTCAAGATATGCATCTTGTGTTCTTTTCTATTGAGTGCCTCATTACATTCCAAGCCACTAAATCCAAGATACAAGGAGGAATCAGATGGTTCCTGCCCTCAAGGAACTCACAGTCTGGTATAGGAAAAAATATAAAAAACATCTATGCTATGGGAAACACATACTACAGATTTGTTCAAGGTATTAGGAAATCATATAAAAGGGACATCTAATCTAATTAGGACAGGGTTAAGAAACATTCTTGAAGGAACAATAGATGAATTAGTCATTTAGAATGAGATGGGAAACTTCTTTGGCAAAATGACAATTGAAACTTCTTTAACTACCCAATATGTGAACACACACACACACACATACACACACACACAGTGTTAAAGAGAGAAAGAAAACAAGAAAGAAATTGTATACTTGAATGCAATTTTTAAAAACTGGCAGCCAAGAAAATGAGGAGGGTCTGTTGAATGAGCTCTATTACTTTCCACAGGAAGAGTTCTCCATAGACCAACCCTGTGTAAGACATTTCAGCAAAGTGTCTCATGAGTGAGAAAAGAACTCAGTGATCCTAAAAAGGATAGCAAAATGCCTCAAATGAGGCGTTCTCATTTCTCCAACCACTTCACTACAAAAAGATGGAGAGATCACCAAATATTTAGTCGTGAGTGTAGCTTGGAAGGGGAAAAACTGATCTCATGTTCTATGAACCACTCATACTTTCTCAGAGCAAATACTCAGGTCCTAGACTTTGAAAAGTGGTATGAAAAAAAAAGAGCTAAATGTTATAAATTTTCATTTTTAAACAGCCAATGAATGGTGTTAGTATTGCCCCATCTTATAGATCAGAAAACTAAGGCTTGGAAGTGCTAAATAACTTGCCTTAGGTCACAAAAGTAAGAAAGTTCCGGAAGGAGAATTTGCCATCATTCCAGGGGAACCCAAGCTGTTGATTTTTTTTGACATGTCATGTGCCTCCTTGGCTTTAATAGATACTTTATCTTCCAACCCTGACAGGTGTAGGTCAAACTGAAAGGTCACTAATTCTGTTCCCGTCAGGGCACATGCTGGGACTGTGAACCAGGTCACTGGTTGGGGGCGAGAGGCAACGGGTTGATGTTTCTCTCACACATCAATGTTTCTCTTCCTCTCTTTCTCCCTCTCTTGCCCTCTCTCTAAAAATAAATAAATAAATCTCTAAAAAATACTTGTCTTCCCTTCTCCACTAATCTTGAATTGGGCTAAGGAATCAGCCAAACTGAAATTGTTTTATTTATCTTTGTATCTTAATTCTTTCCTTAAAGTTTAGGAAAAGGCAGAGGGTTGCTTTTAGAATGATGTGCTGAGTTCATTCTGACGCTTAACCTTTCAGACATGGCCTACTCATCTATGAGTGCTCCTACCTTTCCAAATCTTATCAGAACTGCAAAACTCAATACAAATTTTTTCACTGCCTCTTACTTTTGAAATCTAACTCAGCATTTTAAAACTTTTCTCCCAGATGCACAAAACTCAGCACTGGATTACATTCTCCCATATATTCAATATTATTTATGTGTGCACTATTTTCATTTTCCTAAGAGGTTTAAAGGCCCAGTGTATGTGGATTCTGCTGTAACTTGCTCCTTTAGACCCCAAAGTACAATGCTGAGCAAGCTGTGTTCTCAAGGATCCCTGCTGTCAGAAACTATACCACTAACCTAGTTCTAAATTGGAAATGAAACCATATATGTTGTTGTATCTTGACTACCAGCATTGAACCTGGTCATTGTACAGGTAGGCCTATAGTCCATGGAATGTTTCCACATGCATTACTTCAGTTTACATTGCATTAAGTGTATTTATGTTACGTAGTCCTTGTAATGATCTGGAGATATTTATTTTTTCAAATCACTTGTTGATGAGTCAAACAATTATACTTTTCTTCTGGCCTCTATATCATTGAAAGGCTTGGGTTTCACAAGTCCTACTGTTTAAGAACTTGGTTTAGTTTGGCTGGAGCTTTTAAAAGGTGAAGTTCATTTTATTCCGTAGAGTGTGAGGGCAGTTCCTTTGCCTGAGGCTTTTTGTTTTGTTAATTAGGTTGGCTGCCAGCTTTTCACATAGAAATTGAAGTTGTCCCTCAGTATTTTTCTTCTTCTTTTCTTTTTTGAGGTTCAATTATAGACCTATTACTGTTTGTACAAATTTAAACCTTTTAATATGTGTACCCAGCCCGATCTTATTTTGTAACTCTTGGTCAGTAAGCGCAAGGATTATCTAGCCATTTTTATTGTTAAGCTGATGGAGAGGTTTTATGGTTTTCCTACAGCCCTCCAAAATAGGATGTTTAAAATTATACAAAAGCCCTGGCTGGTGGCACAGTGGATAAGGCACTGGAACCAAGGTCACTGGTTCGATTCCCAGCCAGGGCACATAACCAGGTGGCAAGCCAGGCCTCCAGCCAGGTCTGTGGCTGGAGGCAGGTGAAAGGCAACCATACTGTGATGTTTCTCTCCCTCTCTGCCTTCCTACCTTCCTCCCTCTCTAAAAATAGTAAATAAAATATTTTTTAAATAAATAATAAAAATAAAATTATACATGTGTTGCAAAAATAGAGAATTATCTCTTTACTTAGGGTTTTCTAGTTTGATTTATCTTCCATAAAATTAAAAAAGTCACTGAAGGGAACTATTACAGTTTACCATATGTGAATTACTATAAAGAACAGCTATTAGATAAAATAATTTTGATCATGATTTCATGTTTCTGGTATATTTATTAGCTAGGTTTTATGTGGTTTCAAGTAAATTTATATTTATTACTTAATAGACAGCTATAGGCTACCTCTCTATGGCTGCTGATCTTTAGTCAATAAACAGTTTACACATGGAACAAAGAAACAGAGGTCAGCAAGGAAGAACTCAGACCCAGGACAGCGTGTGTGAGGTCCCATGTCCACTTGGCCACTTGTCAGACACATTCTTCCCCAGCAAGCCTCAGTTTCCTCATGTGTTTACCTAAGTAATAACAGTGCCTTGCTTGTCTACGTGGGTTAAGGTTCAAAGAGGATGACAGGTGTTTGACGTGTAATATAGGGACTGGCATAAAGGAGATTCTCAAGTTCACTACTAGTGTGCAGAGAATCAGCAGACCAGAGTACACAGGGTGAGGGCTTGGGAGCCCGGTTCTGCCATTCCCTGCTTCTGTGATTGGGCAAGTTACTTCTCTGAGCCTTACTTTCCTTCTCTGTTAAAGAATGTTATGAAGAGAGAGACCCACGTCGGGATTCCCTGCCTCCTTCAGTTCTTGTCTCACTCACAAGACAGGAATTCAAATAAGAGACAAACCCGTATCGTGGGAATGAGACAGCAACTTTCTTTATGAAACACACATGAGCCCAGGTTGCAAGCAGACACCCAGCTAGTCTAAATGTCTCACCTGCAGAGGAAATAAAGCTGTTAGTAATTTGCTAGTATGTTAGTTTGCTCTATACACTTGAGCCAAGGCTACAAGTGGGTGCTTAGCTAATCTAAGTATGCCAACTATTGAAGTTTGTGGGTTATATAATTTAATAGCTTCCAGCGGTACCCCTCCTTTCCCCCTTCTAGACCTTGAGATTAATACAAAGGCTTTCATTTTAGTTAGTAAAAGCTTTCTTTCCAGTTAGTGAAGTTGGTACAAAGGCTCCCTCTCCCAGCATCTAGTATCAAGGATCACCCTCTGTGCTAGTCCTGCTTGTGATGTTCAGGACACCTGGCAATCTTAGTGGGATTGTTACAGAAGCTTACACAAGTCCCCCTTTCTCAGCACAGTCTCAAGGACTCCCCTGCTCCTTCACTTCTTTGCTTATAATTCTCAGGCCACCTGGCAATCTTATCAAAATGGGCTCAGTACTGCTGAATTAATTGGTGAGGCATGTTTTCCTTTGCTTCTAGCCTGTATTAAATTATTTTTTAGATTGTAATGGCAAGGGCCCAGCCTTTATTTCCCCTCTGGCTGCTCATTCCTCGCTGTTATCTAACAAGAAGATAAGGTACCAGAGAATTGTTGTATATAAATTTAAAATGATGTAAAGTAACTAAAATATTATGTAGCATTTGTCAGGATTTAAATGGTGGCTGTATAAGTGTACAAGCATATGAAGGACTATGAATGCATCGGTGCATTTCAAAGGTAGAAATCAGAGATGGCATGTAAGAAGTTCTTGCAGGATAGAAAGTCATTTGTTGAAGTGACATGAAGGAGGAGTAGAGGTTTGCTGCCTGGCAATGGCTATGCCATCAGAGGGGAAAAGAATTTCCTGGAATGTTTCAAAACACATGTATCTCTTTACAACACAAAACTCAGTTGTTAAGTTCGTCTTTGGCGGTGCATTCTTTCCAGGAGAACTTGAACATAAGCAGTGCATCTGCTTATTCATTCAACATGTTAATACATTCCAAAAGTATTTTGGTGCTCAAAAAGGGCTCACTGCATAAAATCCCAAATTTTCAACAAATTAATTTGGGCAGTTTTGCTTATTAGCACCAAACTACCATATTTTTCTCTCCATAAGACACACTTTTTTCCCCCCAAAAGTTGAGGGTGGGGATGTCTGTGCATCTGATAGAGCAAATATTGCATCACAGACCATGATGTGTATTACCTGATCTGTCAGTGGTGATGACAGCTGTTAGAAGAGGAAGCAGTGGGCCAACGCAAAACCTCTGGGGACTCTTAAATGTCCCACTTTACTGCTGAATCTCAGAGTATTTGGTCAGTTGCCATCTGCCTCTGCCCATCACCCAGGACCTTAGAGAGTGCAGACAGCTGCCTGACACCCCCAGCTACAACCACTGACCTGTCAAATCAGCTGAGGATAACAATGGGAATGAGGCTTATTTTAGTGCTTGACCAGTTTAGAGCACATATTAGCAAAACTACAAAAAAGAGCTTTAAAGAAGTGAAGACTCATCTAGTTGTAATTCCTGGGTGGGTCTTACCAGCCAGTTGCAACCTCTTGATGTTTCCATCAACAAACCACTTAAAGTCTGTATGGGAGAAGAGTGGATGGCTGCTGGTAATCATGATCTGACACCTACTGGACAAATGAAGAGGCCCGCTATCACTCAAGTTTGTGAATGGGTGAAAACACCATGGCACTCAGTGAAGGATGAAACCAACTGTTGTACAGTCATTCAAAAAATGTGGCATTAGCAATGCCTTAAATGGAACTGAAGATAGTATCATGGATGAAGATACCAGTGATTGTGAACAACTGAGCTTCATAAATTCTGACACAAGAGATAATGAAGTCTTAGGGTCCAGAAAACTAGAAAAGTACTTGAACCTTAAAATCTCTCCTCATTTGTTAATGATAGTAATGATAGTTCTTAATACCGCTGTTGACTGCTGTTCACTTTACATGGCTGAAATATTATTGTTATATTTTATTAAATATTTTATTACATTATTTGGTTCAGAATATTTTTTTCTTGTTTTCCTCTTCTGACCATAACATGTTTCTTATGGTCAGGTGCATCTTATAGTGCAAAAAATACAGTACTGATGGCTCTGTTTTTAAGTTTCTTATAATTCAGTTAAGTGATAATTAGATTGTATGCCTTTTAAAATTAAAATAAACATGTTACGGCAAATGCAAAACAAACACAAAAGCTCAGCCATTTCTTAAAGAATTATTGTATTATTTACCTGTAACATAAAAACAAAGATAATCTACTTCTTTAGACTAATGGTTAACAAACAATAAATTCTTGCAAAAATTACATGGCCTTTGGGTAGATAATTGACATCCCATGTTTTAGAATAAGAAATGTAATTTGAGACAAACATGCTAAATATCTAAGGAGGCTAAGAGGAAAATATAAGTTAACCCTTAAAAGTAGGTAGTCTAAAATTTCTAACTCCTATATTTTTGGGAGGATCATTATAAAAACTCAATAACAAGTTACAATATTCTTTATGTTTAACATTTAATTTTTTTAAAGCTGTATATGAAATAATTTAAAGCTAAATAGTTTTATAAGCATTCTGTTTTTCCCCTCCCTTTCTTCCCCACTCCTCTCTCTCTCTCTCTCTCTCTCTCTCTTTCTCTCACCCTCTCTCTTTCTCTTAAAGGCGCCCACACAGACTCTTATTTTCTCTCTTCTTTTTAAATTCTCATATTCTTCTAACATACTTCTTTCAAAAATTTTGGAGGCACAGTACACTGATTATTTAACAAGGAAAACTAACCATGGTCTCCCTGATTTTATAGTCTCATTCTCAGCCACTCTACTGTACCCCACTCATAGCCCACTTTCCTAGAAACCTGGGGGATATGACATATTCATCACTTGTGAGCTTTCTTCACTCACATCTAGGCATTTCTCTAGCCATTATCAGTCATCATCAGTTTTCCAGATTCAAAATGTTGCTATCATCACTCTTCTGGAATTCTCTTAGTGTGATGTCTCAGAAGTGGCCTTGATAATGAGACCAATATCATTGTGCTTAATAACTTCCCCCAAAACAAAATCTAAAATTCCTCTGATGAATAATAATCATGCCAAGTTGCCTTGTACTCTTCTCCCAGTTTCCATACACTGCCTTTTTACTACTATTTTAGGTTTTTGTTTTGTTTTACAGTGGTATGAATGGGCAATAATTATGAAGCAATTAAAAACATGGACTTTGGAGTCAAAAGACCAGAGATAGGTACTTCAAAATATGGACTTTTAGATATAGAGGATATTATTGAATCTCTCTGAGCATACTTTTATCATTTGTAAAGCTGGAATAACAATAGTATTTCACTCAGGAAATTATTCAGTGTGTCAGTAAAAATAGCATGTATCTATATCTAGATCTATATCTATATATCTACATATAGATATAGATCTAGATATAGACAGATGTGTGTGTGTGTATGTGTGTGTGTGTGTACACACATACTGTATAGATGGCACATATCTTTATGGACTAAGTATGACCTATGCTTTTTCATGTTATTGTTTCTTCTTGTTACACATTGACTTGTCTCCTTTTCCTCTTCCATTACTACCACCCCCTACCCCATACATGCACATGTAGATCTTGAATTCAGAGTCTGTTCCTTTTCTGTATCCTCACCATAGGGCCCGGCACATAAAGGAGCAGAAACATTTATTGAATTAATTGAATGTAGTAATTTATTTAATAGTATTAGGGTGAAAAAGAGTGGGTGAAGAGAGTAATATATGATGTTAGGAAGAACTTTGGATTAATCATTTTAGCAAGTTACACTTTAGTAAGTTCTATTTCAAATACTAAGATAGTAATTTTAAAATGTGTTTCCTTAAAGAAGCTTCTGCACTATTAATAGTGTATACATCCTGTAATAGTCATAGGAAGGCATCACTTAATTACATATTTCTAAAATATTTCCCCAGAATCAGCCAGCAATTGTTTTTCAAATGGAATTGTATTATGGGTAAGATAATAACTGCAGACATGATCTTTTTTAATCCTCACCCAGGATATATTTTTCATTGCTTTGAGAGAGAGAGAGAGAGAGAGAGAGAGAGAGACATCAGTGTGACAGAGAAACATTCATTGATTGCCTCCATATGTGGGGGATTGAACCCACAACCCAAGCAAGTGTCCTGACTGAGGATTGAACCCATAACCTTTCAGTTTATGAGACAAGGCTCCAATCAACTGAGCCACACTGGCCAGGACCAAACTATGAATCATAATTACTGAGTTTAGCCTTTTTTTTTGCTTGTGGGTAGAACCCTGGTGTCTGGATTTTCTATTGTGGTAAAATATTTATTACCTAAAATGTACTAGTTTTGCCTTTTTAAAGTACATTTGCATGTTTCTTACAATGGTTATCACCACCCATCTTCCCAAACTGAAATTCTGTAACTCCCCATTCCACTATACCCTTAGCCACTAGCAACCATCATTCTACTTTCTGTCTCTATGAGTTTGACTACTTTAGGTTCCTCATATAAGTGTAATCATAGAGTATTTGTCTTTGTCCTTTTGTGACTGGCTTATTTCCCTTAGTATATCTTCACAATCCATCCATGTTGTATTATATATCAAAAGGATGAATAAAATTCTGTTGTATACATTTTAAATTCATTAATCAGTCGGTGGAAACTTGGGTCACTTTTACCTTTTGGCTTCTGTTAATAATGCTGCTGTGAACCTGTGTGTACAAATATTTATTCTAGTTCCTGCTTTTACTACTTTTGGGTATATACTGACAAGAGGAGTTGCTGTAACAAATCATAATTCTACTTTTAATTTTTTGAGCAATCTCCATCACATGTTCCACAGCACCTATACATTTTATATTTCTACCAGCAATGCACACGTTTCAGTTTCTTCTCACTTGTTGTTTTATGTTTTTGTTTAATAGAAACCACCCTAATGGGTATGAAGTGGTGCCATGTTATAATTTTGATTTGCATTTTCCCCCAAATTAGTGATGTTGGTTATATTTTCATGTATTTTAAACATTTTTTATAAAACATGTTTTCTATTTGTCTCTATTCTTCAGAGAACCAAATGTCTATTCAATTTCTTTACCCATTTTTTAAATCAGGTTTCTTATTGAGTTGTAGGAGTGTTTTTATATATTCTAGAAGTTAATAATATTTCTGGTACACATGTTCATTTTATTGGCAGGACATTTATGTCATTAAAGCAATTTTAAAAGCTCCAAAATTAAAAGTATGTATATATTTGTATACATTTATGTATACACATCCATATATACTTGATTTGTGATCCCTTTTGAACAAATAACAATATAAAATGTTCCATGGCCAATATATATATTGGATCATCACCAGTAATATGTGCCAGGGCTAATGGAGTTGCTATTATAGGCCTTACCATTAACAACCAATTAGCCCATCCTTAGCACAAAATTGTATCATTAATTGAGTTGATATTATTATAACTAATATCTCAACTCTATAGTTTTGTGAATTTAAAACATAAATATTAAGGTCAGTAGCTATTTACCATAAAAATGTTTGGATGACAAAAATTTGCAATTAACTAATTGGGAAATAGTTAAAATATTTATAAGTTTTCTGAGAAACAACACATAGGTTTTCCCTTATTCTTGATATTATAGTAAGTTATCTTTTCTTGAACAGTTTTAGAAACCAGATTTTTTAGTCTACTTGATTTTATTCATTCCTAACTTAAAATTCTTCGGAATAGATTCAACTAAAGTAACAAGGAAAGCATTCTGTTTCACATACTTGAAGTCAGATAGACTTCTAGCAGGAAGTGAATTAGTATGCCACACCACTGTTCTTTTCTGCTTAGATCTGGTTGGTGAGTAATCAGAGACCTGCCCTTGCCATGCTCCTACTCCTCAATTAATATTGGCCAGTTTGGAGAAGAAACTGGGATTGCCAACACAGGTCAAAACATGGTGACACTTAGCCTCTGACTTGGCACTGTTGTTTTTGGGGACCAATATTTTAGGCCCTCGATACTCCAAGAAAGTCATACATGATGAGAGGCCATAAGAGGGAGGTTTTCAGAGATCAGTTCCTGCCAGGGCCATTTACAACTGTGAACTGCCAGTGCAGACATGGAGGGATATCCTACCCTGTTGAATGAAGCTCCCTACTTTCCCCGATGTAGCTGGGGCCTCTGCTTATAGTTTGGTTTCCTTTCTACATTAATATGGACTCTCTCAATTACTATGAAAGTAATAGAATAAAACCTTTCCCTTCTTTTGGCTTAGACAGAAGGACCTGAACAGAAGCCATTCAGCTGAGCTAACTATATTAGACAAGTTGAAATGCATCCATTGATTGATTCATTCATCTAACCATTTTTCCCATGGTCCTTATAGACTAATTACTATTTTGGGAACTGGGAATTCAGCATCAACAGAAAGAGTTTCAGCTCTTAATTCTAATGTAAGCTAACAAACTATAAAAAATTGCATACGTGAGATAATTTTATTTAGTGGTAAGTGCCACAAAGGAAGTTAAAAAGACTACTCTGGCTGGTGTGGCTCAGTGGATTGGCACTGGCTTGCGAACCCAAGGGTCTCTGGTTTAACTTCCAGTCAGGGCACATAACCAGGTCTTCAGCCAGGTCCTCAGCCAGGTCCCCAGCTGGAGGCAGGTGAAAGGCAACTTACAGTGATGATTTTCTCCCTTTTTTTCTCCCTCCTTGCCCTTCTCTCTAAAAATAATGAATAAAATCCTTAAAAAAAAAAGATAGTTAAAAAGGCTAAAATGATCAAGAGTCAAGTAAATATCTTTGACTTGGATGGTCAGCAAAGAAGGTGACCTTTGATCTAAATGCCTAACTTTATAAGTAGAAGAGATCTTTCTCAAAAGGAAACAGAACAAAGACCCTAATGTACAAGAATATATAAAGCATTCTTACAGATCAATAATAAGTGTATTGTTCAGGGAACAGTGTCAAAGGAAAACATTTTCAACATAGTATATACCATTTCCATATGCTATCATGAACAAGGCATTTGAGGGACTATATTACTATGTATAAACATATTATGAAAGAGAAGAAGTTTTGGTGCAGAAATGCTGGTAAGCAGTAATAATGTTTGAGCTCAGAATCAAGATTGAGTTGTTAATATTGTTAATATGGGTATGGAGTTTAATGCAAATCTTTGAGTGACTTTTGGAGAATAAATACAAGATTTTTAAGTTATAAAATCAGGAAGGGTGTGGAATATGTGTTTTTATTGCTGGGTGGAAATAGGTGTTGGGGAAAGCAATGAGTAAATTCTGCTCAAGATTTTGTCATACATAAAATATTGATAGAGATTCAAGTAATATATATATATATATATATATATATATATACACACACACACACACAATGTGATTGGTAGATGGAGTTTTAGATTTAGCAAAATGAACCAAATATAATAAATACTAGCATAATTAACAGCCATATATATAAGATGGAAAAATCAAATTTTGTAATTTTTGTGGATTAAATACTCCTATTAAAAGACAAACCTTCTTAAAATGAATCAAAAGGAAATATTTATCTCTATACATTTATAAAAGGCTCATTGCAAACAAAAAGACACATTTTTGGTGATTAAAGATATAGGCAAAGCTTTGTAACACAAATGGAAAAGAAGAAAATATTTAAAATAAAATAATTTTGCTTTTGAATGTTCTGAGTAGATTTTGTTGGTATATAGAAAAGTTACTGATTATTTGTTTTAATAATTTTTCAATTGAATTATCCTAGGAAATTACTTACCACTTAGTACATTTTTTGCAATAAAATGTTTTAAGGATTTCTGGTCAAGATGGAAATAAGCTTTACCTCCTCTTGCAACCATAGAAAGAATTACAACCAGATACAAAACAAATAACATCCAGAACCATCAGAAAATTGAGCTATATGAAAGTCTGATGACCAAAGATTTAAAGAAGACACAATCAGCCAGATAGGTAAGAGGGGCAGAGTTGCAGAGATGAATGAAAATGCAGTATGGTACAGAGAGGTGGTGGCAGAATTGATAGTCCCACATTCATCTATGATGGGTAGAAATTGGGAGTGAGTAATCCCAGTCCCAGGCCAGATTGCACAGTCCAGGGTTTAAGCACCCGGATGATAAACCCCCATTACACCAGTCTGTGAAAACCAGTGAGGGTTGAAGCCAGAGGTAATGCTGCAGAAGAAACTGCTGGAATTTCTCTACTTAAAGTGTCTGCATGAATTTAGAACATATGCAAACACCCACTCTGGGTTTCACCAATAGGGAAGCAGCTGGAAGGGCACTAATCACATACAGGGAGTGGGTGAAATGATTGGTGACAGGGCAAGTGCCCAGAAAACCACCAGAAATTGAACAGTGGCATTGTCCTTTATCTGAGTCTTCCCCATACAACACACACACAGCCACAAAGTAGTAAAGTGGGTTGCTTCACCCTGGAAAATGCCTAAGGCTCCACCCCGTGCAACTTAATAGGTTCACTAAGACAGAGAGTCAGTGCAACTCCACCTAATAAACAGAAACAAACACAGGGAGGCTACCAAATTGAGGAGACAAATAAGGCCCAAATGAAAGAGCAGATCAAAAATCCAGAAAAAGGACTAAACAAAACAGATGCAGCCACCTTATCAGATGCAGAGTCCAACGTATTAGTGATCAGGATGCTCAGAGAACTCATTGAGTATGGGGATAACATAAAGGAAGAAATGAAGGCCAAAGAAAAATCCACAGGGAATGAACAGTAAAGGGAAGGAAGCTGAGATTCAAATCAATGATTTGGAACATAAGGAAGAAATAAACATTAAACTAGAACAGAAAGAAGAAACAAGAATTCAAAAAAATGAGAGGCTTAGGAACGTTTGGGACAACTTTAAATGTACCAATATCTGAATCATGGGGATACCAGAAAGAGAAGAGGAAGAACAAGAAATTGAAAACTTATTTGAAAAAATAATGAAAGCAAACTTTCCTAATTTGGTGACGAAAATAGGCATACAAGTCCAGGGAGCAAAGAGTCCCAAACAGGTTGGACCCAAAGAGTACCACATCAACACACATCATAATTATAATACCAAAGGTTAAAGGTAAAGAGAGAATCTTAAAAGCAGCAAGAAAAAGTCAGAGAGTTACCTTTAAAGTAGTTTACATAAGACTATCCCCTGATTTCTCAGAAGAAACTTTGCAGGCAAGAAGAGGCTGGCTAGAAATATGCAAAGTAATACAAAGCAAGATTATAATGTTGAGTGAAGTCATCATTTAGAATGGAAGGACACATAAAGTGCTTCCCAGACAAGGTAAAACTAAAGGAGTTCATTATTACTAATCCCTTATTATATGAAATGTTAAAGGGACTCATATAAGGAAAAAATATTACAACTATACACACTAAAATGATAAACACAACTATTAACAACTGAATCTTAAAAAAGAAAAAAAAAAAAAAAAACTTAAGCAAACAACCAGAATAGGAATGGAATCATAGGTATGGAGATCATTTGGAGGATTATTAGTAGGAAGGGGTAAGGATTTAGAAGCATAATTGCTATGAACAAACTAAATAGGGGAAGTTAAAAATAGTATAGGAAATGAGGAAGCCAAAGAACTTTCTCACATAACCCATGGACATATACTAAAGGTGGGGGATTGTTGGAGCAAAGGTCTGTACCAGATGGGGGAGGACAAAGCAGGGAAAACTAGGACAGCTGTAATAGCATTATCAATAAAATATACTTAAGAAAATAGAAATAATATTTTAAAAATATAAAATGTTATAAAGTAGAGGAATTAAATAAATTATAGTTTAGAGAATATGATAAAGTCATTAAAATCTGATATCTGATGTTTTTCTCTTTTATTTATTTATTTATTTATTTATTTATTTATTTATTTTTTGATGATGTTTTTCTAAGGTAAGTTTTTGTAGAAACATTCCAGAAGAATGTAGAACAGATGAATAATCAGAATTTTAAAAATTCAGTAATCATATTTTTAAAAGCAAAGTATATTTCTTCTTAGGTACACTCACAAAATAGTTTTTTTTATTTTTATGAATGCTCAATACAGATTATTATTTTTCCTAACAAAATAATATTTAGATTTGAGGAAGAGCTATATCTGAGTAGAGCTTAACCACAGTCATAAGTAGAAAATTTTACTACATTAGGAAAATTTTTAATCAAAACACAAAATATATTGGAGCTATTTCATCCAAAAAACCTAAAATATTTTAGAGATGGATCTGTTGGGTATTTATTGAAAATGGATCTATTTTATCAAGGCACTGTCCCATGGAACTACTGTAACTAGAAATATATGAATAAAGTCTGTTTCAGTAGTTTGTACTTCTTAGTGTGCATTAGAATTACCCAAATGGTTGATTACAAAATAAATTGCTGAGCTCTAAGTCTAGGGTTGCTGATTCAGTAGATCTGAGCTGAGATACAATAATTTGCTTCTCTAACAAGTTTCATAGGCAATGCCAGTTGCATCTGGTCCAGGAACCCACGTTGAGAACCTCTGGTATTCTGAAACTGGGAAGGCTCTCAAATTACCCAACTTGCAAGCTAACAAGTTAGCCTTGCTGCCAAATCGTACGTATCCTCTGTGAGTCCATTTTCTCACTTGTGGAATCATCATGCTTTCCTTATTCTATTCTTAGAAGATAAAAATTTTATTGATCTAGTGCTTTGTATAGCACCTGTCACATAATAAAGTGTTCAAAACAAATAATTATTAGGTAAGCCACAGCCAAAGTCCCCTGCTAATCCAAACTAATGGGCAGACCTATTTCATACCCAATTTAGATGAAATACCAGTGTCGTTGCCAGGAAAATAACTCCAGATAATGCACCACTTATGGTGAGGTGCTATTTGGTGATTAATTGGGAGCCTAAATCCATCCATTGTCTGAGCAGGAAGTGGCTGTTTTGCCAGGCCTGGGGTTGCTGCTTGGGAAGATGCCACCTTTTCCACCAATTAGTTCACAGGCGATGGGAGGAGATAGGAAAATATACTTTCCTATTGTGATAGATAGCCTGGCCTCCAAAGTGCAGTGCCATGTGGTTATTTATCCTCTTGGACCTGAAATTGCCAACATCTAGAGGTAATGAATTACGTGGGAACACAAAATGTTTCATCCAATAGAGAATGTAGACATTACAGAAGTATTAATCAAGGCAGCAAAGCTGAAAGTGGCATTAACTGCAGGATTAAGGAGAGAAGGAAATGGGAATCAACTTATAAAATGATTCGAGATTTAAGGGGGATGAACTAACTGAATTACAGATATTAGAAATTCAACAAATTGTACCAGAGAACCTGTAACTGAAAATATGCACAGGAATTCCATTTGGATGGTCTCGCTTTATTTGCTCGTGGTGGGAATGTTTCTGAGTCTGGCCTTTCCTTTCATCCACTGTGTTCTCTCTATCAGCATGGAACTAATTTGGCTCCTCTACATTTGTGTGTTTGTGCGTGTGTACTTCAGTTTTGAGCCATAAGAGCTGTAAAGGTGACTGACACAATCTCTTTCCTCAGTGAATTACAATTAAGTAGGAAGGTAATACATAAAACTATAATAAAGCCAAGTCTAGCAAAATCAAGATAAGAGGATATTGTGTTTCTGTCTTCACAGAAGTTGGCCTGAGTGCTGCACTTTTCCTAAGAGCCCAGGTTATGAAGCGAGGCTCTCTTTCTGATTAATCTTGGGTCTATTATAAGCCTGTTTCCTCTTTGCTAAAATTGTATGATACAATAAAGATAAAATGAGATGACAGATGCCTGAGCCACAGTGAGCACTTAGTAAATACTGACTCAGCTGACTGTAATTATTCCAATCATTAGTATCTTAAAACACAATTTTAAGGAGTGCAAGAAGAGGCCTCTTAGAAAACTGTACGATGATAGTTAAGTATCAGTTCTTAAAGGTAAATTTGTGTTTCATATACTTGCTAAGCATTTCACCTACCTTTATTTGATTTTATGAATACTCCTAAGAGCTAGGTACCTTTTTAACCCTGACTTTACAAATAATGACAAAGAAGATTAAAGAGTTTTATGTAATTTGCATCACACAGGTAGTTAGAAGTCTTTAAAGCCGTTTTCCTGCCTGTCTGCTCTCTTCTAGGACTTTAGAAGTCTCCTAAACAATGATTAAATTAAGGAAATTAAATAGGGATGTATTCAAGTGTTCCACCTTATTCTTCAAACTTTGACTTCTCTCTTTATATAATTTGGAGATCAAACCCTTGTCTGAGGTATCATTGGCAATTATGTTTTCCCATACAGTTGGTTCCCTTTGAATTTTGCTGGTGTTTTCTTGAGCTGAACAGAAACTTTTCAATTTGATATAGTCCCATTTGTTGATTTGTTCTTTTATTTCCTTTGCCCTTGGTGAAGTATCAGTAAACATATTTCTGTGTAGGATATCCAAAAGTTTACTGCCTATATTTTTCTCCAGGACCTTTCTGGTGGCACTGCTTATATTTAAATCCTTTATCCATCTTGAGTTTATTCTGGTGTATGGTGTATGTTGGTGGTCTAGTTTTATCTTTTTGCATGTTGCTGTCCAGTTCTCCCAACACCATTTGTTGAATAGACTGTTTTTACTCCATTTGATGTTCCTTCACCCTTTGTCAAATATTAGTTGACCATAGAGTGCTGGGTTAATTTCTGGACTCTCTATTCTGTTCCATTGATCTATATGTCTATTCTTATGCCAGTACCATGCTATTTTGATGACAGCAGCCTTGTAGTATTGTTTGAAGTCTGGTATTGTGTATTTACAATAGCCAAGTGCTGGAAACAGCCTAAGTGCCCATCAGTGGATGATTGGATCAAAAAACTTTGGTACATTTACACAATGGAATTCTATATAGCAGAAAGAAAGAAGGAACTCCTGCCCTTTGCAACAACATGGATGGAACTGGAGAGTATTATGCTTAGTGAAAAACAGAACCAAATATATGAATACAGTGAATAGGCCTTCAGTAGTCAGGGGGAAAGGGGTTTGGGTGAGGGGGGAGGCAGCAGCAAGGAAGGGGAGCAGTTTAGACAAGAACCTAGTATAAAGAAACCATGGGCATGGACAATAGGTGGGATTGACTTTGGAGGGAATGGGTGGATAGGGAGGGGGACAAAGGGTAGCAAAAAGGGGACGGATATAGTACAACAACAATAACATTTTTTAAAAATCAATCAAAAAAAAAACTTTAACTTCTCTCTTCGGTAAGGTTTTGAGGTGGAGGTGGGTGAGGAGGAAATGGGCTGCAGAAAACCACTTGAAATGCTGCAATCTGCATCATCTTTGTTAATGATTTTAAATGCTCTAAGAGCTTTCTGAGCTAAAAGCTTTTTGTCATAAAGATATTGATTCTATATTCAGAAAAACACACAAATATAACCTCATTAACAAATGTCAAATTGTCTTATATATATCTGAATAAAAATGAGTCTTAGTATGACGTATAGTCTAGGGAATTTGCTATTCTGTGACCTAATTGTTTTGTCTTTGTCCATGGAAACCTCCTAAAGGACACTGCTTTTCAGTGAGTCAGTATTGTTCTGGAGTACAGTCAAATCTGACTTTGCCAGAATCAGTGTTTTTATTTTAATCATTGTAACTGTAATCTCTATTTAGATTATTGAATATAACTTATAGCCTAGATTTTATCAGTCTTTTCTCCTAGAAATTAGAAGAGTTCACTCAGAATTAATGTTGACTCCATCATAGGCATTCTTCAGAGGTGCCATTCCGAAGTGGCTTATGTGTAATAACTGCATGCTTCACTAGTACAGCCAGTCCCTAACTTTGCCCATTTGCTTTTATCATCTAGCTCTATGCAAAGGAGAGAGAAATTTCTATGGCAGCTTCCAGACATTAGAATCAATTACTTTCCTTCTTAAATAGCACCTTCACTCTGTCTCCTTATTCCTATGTTCTTTGTAATGTGTGTGTTGTAATCACAGCTTTGTTTAACTAATAATATTTAAAGTTTCAAAGCTATTCCTTCTGTAGGAACCCATAAGTGAGCTGCAGTGGATCTTCTTCGCTTTCTCATGCTGTTGGCAGTTCCTAGGAAAATGAGGATTGGTGGGTGCTAAAAGTAATTCTGTGCCTCCTTTACAAATGTTTGGGCCCATCTCACACCATTCTGCACCATCTTTCTAGCCTGTTTCTCTCTTCTGTGACTTATATTTCCTGGGCGGGGGGGTCGGGGGTGGGGAATAGTGTCCTGGAAATTCTATTTGACCTAATTTTTACTTGAAAGGAGATATAAAGAACATTGTGTGTGTGTGTGTGCATTTGATCATAAGCGTGGAAAGATATTACATTAAATTATGTAGGGAAAATTATCCTAAAGACAAAATCAAAGAGCAGTATTTAAAATGGATATGTTTCTTCTAATTTTTTATTTAAGTATAGTTGGTATACAATCTTATATTGGTTATATTAGTTTCAGTTGTTCAATATAATGATTTAACATTTTTATACCTTACAACCGTCTCACTAATTTATGCCTTACAATTATCCCAGTGAGTTTAGTAATCATTTGTCACTGCTTAAACTTATCACAATACTGTTGACTATATTCCTTTTCCCCTTTTCACCCATTCCTCCACACATTCCCTCTTGTAATTATTCTTTTGGGCTCTTTCTTATGAGCCTGTTTTGTCTGTTTTTTTTTGTTTGTTTGTTTTTATATTCCACATGTAAGTGAAATCATATGATATTTGTCTTTTTCTGTTTGACTTATTTTACTTAGCGTAATACTTGATATCAATCCATGTTGTTGCAAATGGCAAGACTATTTTTTATTGCTGCATAATATTCTATGATTATATATATATATATATATAATAAAAATATTTACATTTTCTTTAGTCATTCATTCATCTATCAATGGACACCTAGTTTGCTTTTATATCTTGGCTATTGTAAACAATACTGCAATGAAATAGGGGTGCATATATCTTTTTGAATTAGTGTTCTTGTTTTCTTTGGATAAATGCCCAGAAATGGAATTACTGGGTTGCATGGTATATCTATTTTTAGTTTTTTGAGGAATCTCCATGCTGTTTTCCATAGGAGCGTTACCACTTTGCAGTCCCACCAACAGTGCACAAAGATTACCCTTTCTCCACATTCTTGCCAGCTCCACATTCTTTCCAGAAATTTTGTCAAATTTCTGATAATAGCCATTCTGATTGGTATGAAGCGGTATCTCATTGTAGTTTTGATTCATTTGCAAATAGTGACAGTTTTACTTCTTTCTTTTTAATTTGGATGCATGTAGCTTTGATTGCAGTTTTGATCTATTTCCCAGATGGTGATGTTGAGCATCTTTTCATGGCTGTTGGTCACCTATCTGTCTTCTTCGGAGAAATGTCTTTCATGTCTTTTGACCATTTTCAAAGGGATTGTTTATTTTTATGTGATTGAGTTGTATGAGTTTCTTATATGTTTTGGATATCAACCCTATTTAGATATATAATTTGAAAATATATTCTTCCAGTCAATATGTTGCCTTTTTGCTTTATTGAAGGTTTTCTTCACAGTGCAGAAGGTTTTTAATTTGATGTAGTTCCATTTTTTGTTTTGTTTTGTTTTGTTGTTCCTTGCTCAAGGAGACATGTCTGAAAAGATAATACTCAGACTATGTCATATAGTTTACTTCCTGTTTTCTTCTAGGAATTTTTGATTCAGGCCTTACATGTAAGTCTTTAATTCAGTTTGAGCTCATTTTTATACATGGCATAAGTAAATGGGCCAGTTTTATTGATTTTTGCATGTATCCGTTAAGTTTTCCCAGCATCACTTGTGGAAGAGATTGTCATTACCCCAATATATATTTCTACCTCTTTTGTCATAGGTTAGTTGACCTTATAAATGAGGGTTTATTTCTGGGCTCCTTTTTTTTTTTTTTTTTAAGACTTTATATTATTTTTAGAGAGAGGGGAAGGAA
Source organism: Noctilio leporinus (assembly GCA_004026585.1). NCBI lineage: Eukaryota > Metazoa > Chordata > Mammalia > Chiroptera > Noctilionidae > Noctilio > Noctilio leporinus. The sequence continues at coordinate 73,612 of PVIW01004821.1, read as the reverse complement.
GAGAGGCAGAGAGGGAGAGAGGCATCAATATATAGTTGCCTTTCACCTGCTTCCAGATACAAACCTGGCTGGAGACCTGGCTTGCAACCTGGTTATTTGCCCTGGCTGGGAATGGAACTAGCAACCTTTGGGTTCGCAAGCTGGTACCTTATCCACTGTGCCACCAGCCAGGGCCCTATTTCTGGGCTCTTTATTATTTCATTGATCTATATGCCTAGTTTTGTGCTGGTGCCATGCTATTTTGATAATTATAGCTTTGTAGTATAGTGTGAGACCAGGGAGCATGATACCTTCAACTTTTTTCTTTTATGTCAAGATTGATTTGGCTATTTGGAATTTTTGTGGTTCCATATAAATTTTAGGATTATTTATTTTACTTCTAAGAAGAATGTCATTGGTATTTTGATTGGGGTTTTATTGAATCTGTAAATTGCTTTGGGTAGTATAGTCATTTTAATAATATTAATTCTTTCTATCCATGAGCATGATATATTCCATTTATATATGTCCTTTCAATTTCTTTCTTTAGTATCTTATAATTTTCAAAGTTGAGGTCTCTCACCTAATTAGTTAAGTTTATTTCTAGGTATATTATCCTTTTTGATTCAATTGTGTATGAGATTGTTTTCTTCATTTTTCCTTCTGATTGTTTGGAATTAGTGTATAGGAAAGACAGATTTTTTATCTATTAATTTTGTATACTGCTACTTTATTGAATTATTAACTCATTAATTTTTGATTGAGTCAGGTTTTCTAGGTATAGTATCATATCATCTGCAAATAGTGACAGTTTTACATCTTTCTTTTTAATTTGGATGCATTTTATTTCTTTTTCTTATCTGATTGCTGTGGATAAAACTTCCAAGACATAGTCTAATTAAAGTGCCAAAGTTAAAGATAGCCCTGGCTGGGATACACCAGGTGGGGATACGCACCAGCTTGTGAACCCAAAGGTCAATGGTTCAATTCCCAGTCAGGGCACATAACCAGCTTGCAAGCCAGGTCTCCAGCCAGGTACATCCCTGGAGGCAGGTGGAAGGCAACCATACATTAATATTTCTTTCTCTTCCTCCTTCCCTGCCCTTCTTTCTAAAGATAATAAATAAATCTTTTAAAAAAGTTAAAGACTCAATCTTATAGTCAGCAAGAATTTAAAAAATAAGTCACATACAAAGGAAACCCTATAAGGCTATAAGCTGATTTTTCAGAAGCAACTTTACAGGCCAGAGGGAGTGTCAGAAGCTATTTCAATCACTTAAAGAAAGAAATTTACAGTCTAAAATACTTTACCCAGAAAGTTTATCCATTAGAATTGGAGGAGAAACAAGCAAAAACTAAACTGGTTTACCATAACTAAACCAGCCTTAACAGGAAATGTTAACAGATCTTCTTTATGTAGAAAAGAAAGGTCATAACCCAGAAATAAGAAAATATTGAAAATGAGAAATAACCTCACTGGTAAAGGTAAATATACAATAGTAACAGTAAAACAACTATGTAAATAGTTAATAGGAAAAAGAAAACAGTAACAAAATTGACTGTAACTGTAGTAAATAATCAGGAGATACACATAACAAAAAATACAAAACATGGCATCAAAAGCATAAACAGGAGAGGGGGTGTAAAAATGTAGTCCTTTAGAATGTTATTAAACTAAATGCTTATCAGCTTAAAATAGACTTTATAGATATAGATGGATATATATACATATATATGTATTATATGTATACATATATATGTATTATATGTATGTATGTATGTATGTATATATACTTGTGATAACCATAAACCAAAGCCATACAAAAATAATAATCAGAAAGGAATTTAATCAAACCATTAAAGAAAACCTACAGGAAAGAGATCAAGAGAAATAAAAACAGTGAGGAACAGCAAAAACAATGAACAAAACAGCAATAAAAACATACCTATCAATGATTACTCTAAATGTAAATGGACTAAATGTTCCCATCAAAAGAGATAGAGTGGCAGAATGGATAAAAAATATGACCCATCAATATGCTGCCTACAAGAGACATTTCAGATCAAAAGACACATATAGACTGAAATTGAAGGTATAAAGAAAGATATTCCACACAAATAGAAGTGAAAAATAACTGGGGTAGCAATACTCACATCAGAGAAAATAGACTTCAAAACAAAGAATGTAAAAAGAGACAAAGAAGAATATTACTTAATTTTAAGGGGTCAATCCAAGAAGAGGACATAACAACTGTAAATATCTACACACTCAACATGGGAACATCTAACTATATAAAGCAAATGTTAATGAACATATAAGCAGGAATTAACTTTTTGAATAATAGGAAATGTGTATGATAGTGTGGCTAAAAATAAGTCATGAAAACATAAGGTTAGAGAGAGTATCTGACAGCAGGTAAAATGTCGTATGTTATTACATAGAATACAGTCAAGTGATCTGATTTAAAATATCAACAGGAAAACAAACATTCATGTTAGTGCCAATCACTGTACATTTTGACAACTGGTGATTATTTAGGCTTAATTTTATTTTTTTTCCAAAAAAATGTATTGCTTGTATAATTTAAATATTTTTATTAATTTATTCTTGGCATATACAGTTGACCCATTTTCCCTCATTGCTCTCCCCTGCCCCGCCCACCCCATCTGCTATCCCACAGTCAATCCCCACCTTGTTGTCCATGTTCATAGATCATTTATACTAGTTTCTTGACGAAACTGCTTTCTTTCTTCCCCCCTTCCTCCTATCCTGTCTCCCCTGATATCAAACTATCTTACAAGGCCACTGTAGTCAAAACAGTCTGGTACTGGCATAAGAATAGGCATATAGGTCAATGAAACAGAATAGAAAGCCCAAAAATAAACCCAGGTCTCTACGGTCAATTAATACCTGACAGATGGGGGCAGCAGCATAAAATGGAGTAAAATTTTAAACAAACAATAAGAATGGTGATTACCAGAGTGAAAGAGGGGTCGGGGTGAAGAGGGTGAATGGAGGATAATGATGATGGAAAGAGACTTGGCTTGGGGTGGTCAAGTGTACCTATGTGTTCATAGTACATATGAAGGTTCATAGTGTACATATGAAGTGTTGTAGAATTGTGCACCTCAAATCTTTATAATATTGTTAGCCATTGTCACCCTTATCAATTCAATAAAAAGGAAAATAAATAATGATCCAAGAAAAATTAAAAAATATAAAACGAAACCTAGATTTCTGTATCTTCCTATTCCTCCATTTATTCTGCTGATTTTTAAGAAAGACTGATAATATACAATGGTATCTCCATTTCTGTTGTTAAATGTTTATTTTGTTATCATAAGAAATATCAAAACATTTTGACCATTCTGCAAGGCAGTTTGTGTTAAGGTTGTAAAATGTACACTGTAGATTAGAACAATTAATAAGATAGACCACTAATGTGGTTCTTTTTCCTGCTCATGTTTTTTTCCTAAGAAATTTAAGTACTCATTATTTGATGTTAAAACCTTCATAATGTTATAAAGGTTAACCATCAAAATCTAGCCCTGGCTGGTAGCACAGTGGATAAGGCGCCGGCCTGCGAACCCAAGGGTTGCAGGTTCAATTCCCCAGCCAGGGCACATAACAAGGTTGCAAACCAGGTCTGTGGCTGGAGGCAGGTGAAAAGCAACCATACATTGATGTCTCTCTCCCTCTCTGCCTCTCTCCCTTCCCCTCTTTCTAAAAATAATGAAATAAAATCTTAAAAAAAAAAAAAAAGTTAAAAAAAAAAATTTGGGTGATCACCGATTGACAGCTCAAGTAAATGGTTTTCTGTTTGCTTCACTTTTCTTGGATTATTTTAAATTTCATTTTTTTTAAATTTTATGTTTATTGACATAAACATATTTTATGTCAATATGTTTATGTTGACATAAAACATTCATTTCAGTTGTAAAATGTAGTAATTAGACATTTATAAGCCTTATGAAGAGATCATCCTAATAACTCTAGTAGCCATCTGGCATCGTACATACTTAATAGTATTGACTATATTCCATTTACTATACTTTATAGCCTTATGACCATTTTGATTAACTGGCAATTTATACTTCTTAATCTTTTTCACTTTTTCAAACAGCCTCCCAATTCTGTGCCATCTGGTGACCATCAATTTCTTCCTTTTATCTATGAGTTTGTTTTTGTTTGTTTGCTTCTTTATTTTGTTTTTTAGATTCCACTTATATGTGAAATCATATAATATTTGTCTTTTTTCATCCGACTTACTTCACTTAGCATAAAATCCTCTAGATCCATCAATATTATCTCAAATGGCATGGCTGAGTAATATTCTATTGTATTTACTTACCACATCTTCTTTACCCATTTATCTATCAAAGAACAGTTATATTTCCTCAATACCTTGGTTATTTAAAAATAATGTCATCCAATTAGATTCATCCCAGGAAGAAAACATTTGAGAAATCAATGTAATTCACCATATTAAAAGATAATAAAGAAAAATATAATCAAATCAGTAATTGCAGAAAAATATTCAACAAAATTCAATTTCAAAATAAATAATGTTGCAATGAACATAGAGGTACATTTATATTTTCAAATTAGTGTTTTGAAATTCTTAGCCAAATACCCAGAAGTGTAATCACTGGGTCACATAATAGCTCTATTTTTAATTTTTTGAGGAAGGAATCTCCATGCCGTGTTCCATAGTTACTATACAATTTAAATTCCTACCAAAAGGGCATGAGAGTTTTCTTTTCTGCACATTTTCTACTTTTCCTGGATTTTAATTTGCAGTTCATATCTTCACCTTTGGGGAACTTAGGTGGAAAACATAATTTAAAACTCTAAGAGTTGGTTCGAGACAGACTGAACTTCACTTCAGTGGTGATGAGCAGCTTTGCTCTGTGATTATGTTTAGAGAAATCTCCTGCTTTGCCAGTTGGTGGAACCCAATGCTCTTTGATTCAACACAAATGCAATATTTAGCTCTTGTTTGTAGTTGACTAAGAAAGAAAGGCCATTGGTTAGATTTTTTAAATGATCTCAACTAATATTTAAGTTATATATGATGGTTAAATCTTTGTTTCATAAAGATTTATATTTACTGTACATTTAACCTACGGAATACTTTTCTCATTTCAGTAGTTTGAAATAATTTAAATATTTCTGCTAATGCTGTATTTCTCTACTGATTTTGAAAAGTGTGTGCACCTAATATATAAATACTACCTAGTATATAAAATCTAACTAATAAAAATGTTTTTGCAATATTTAAAATGTTCACCATTCATTGTTCTGGTTACAAGAACAGAGAAAGTAGGTACCTAACAGCAATTTAATTCTTGGTATTTGTAAATCCTGTCTCTCAGGTGGAATAAAATTAAACTTATAAACACTTTGATTAAAAAGTATACTTTTTATTTTAAATTATCAACATTAAATAAAATTTGTGCAAGTATGTAAGATTTATAGGCAAAGATGAATGACTTCTGTATTATCACATTTAGTGTATTTGAAAAGATTCTTCACCTCAAACCTCACCTTTTTAGAATTTTACAGACTTTACTGATGATGATGCTTTCATATTTTGCTACTTAAAGTTGCACATAAGGTTACTAGAATAAAAGGATGTATTGAGTGAAATGTGATGAAATTATTTTTCTGAGAGTTGACAGTCCCTGTCAGCTATTGTTTTTATTTTTATGTTTATTTTGCAGGCCCCTTTAATAGGTTAACCACTAATATATTTAAGTAGTAGTACTGGTTCAGAAAGCCAAAATAAATCTAATCCTTCAGCTCTTGTTGAGAGATATAATATCTCTCAAAATACTTAAAAACAAGTATTTCCCTAATTATCCCAGTCTGCATGTTGACACCCTCACTTTCTTTGATTATCAGTCATATTTCAAGGTTTCAGGAGCATTTAATTAATTTGAAAACCACTTGAACTCATCAATGTTCCTTTGAAAAAGTGACTCGCATAAATCAGTGTTTCACATCAGATGAAGTCTGATTTGGGCCGAGTCCAGTGAGGTGATCACTTTTTCATCATGTTTACCACTTTAATTCTGCAGCCTAATATTTTATTAGCTTCTTTTGACAGCCTTGTATACAATAGCCAATATTGAGCCTGCAGTGCCACTTCCTATCAATTGTCCTATTTATTTTGCCATTTTTCACATGACCCAATGTCAAAACAAGTTTCCCACATCCTATACAGCTAAGGTTGACACTGTGAAGAAACTCATTACTGATTTTGTAATTAAGTACTAGAAAATGATGTGACTAAGACAAGACAGTCAAGACAGTTTATTATACTGCATGTTAATTTGTGACACTATTTCCTGTCATTGCTTGCTACAGTCACATCCCTGTCCTGTACAATTTACCTTTGAGTTGGAGGTGTGCTGCCATTGGCATAAATGAAAGTGTACTATTTCTTTCAGCACTGGGCCCAGTTATATGATCCCAGAAAATGTTGTTTCTACATTTTAAGTGCATAAATTCAATGAAGCTTTGCCTTAACAAATATAATGATTTGGTAATGCTTTAATGTGGCAAACCCCTCTTTTCAAGACCAACACACTTTACTCTTTTCTGAAATTCTGGCAATGCTAAACATACATCAGATGTATTACTTCCTTGGGTTGAAATGAAAATTGAGTTTAGTTAAAAAATTAATTTATGGCATTGAATATACTTTTTAGTTTTACAAAGGACTAATTTATTAGAATATATGTTATCATCAGGTACCTTATCTGTATCAACTCCATTCACAGTCATGTTGTGCACCATTAGAAAATTCTATCACATTTACTCTTTTGTCAAAAACATTATCAAAGATATTTATAGCAATCAGAAATACTGATCAAGTTGATTATTAATAAAATGTCTTAACCATTTCTTAGTGACACAAGTTCTTATAACAAAATAAAATGATTTTTAGAATTTATTAGACTACCTTTCTTATAGGAATTTCATTCAGAAAAGGTCTTTTCAATGATATACAGAATAAAAACACAGAAAATATATACTTATACTGTATTTATTTGTATGTATATATTTATATGTACATTTATTTATGTTGTGTGTTTGTATTTACATAAGCCTATGGAAATTAAAAAGTGAGTTCAATGTTGTGTTTTCCAAAGAAACCTTAATATTTATCTTGCAGAAAAATACCTGTATTCTCTTAGTGATAAAAAAAACAATTGAAAACAGCAACTGCTACATAGGACTGAGCAAAAGCTAATTGTGGTAAAATAATAATAATAATAATAATAACTAACGTATCAATGTGAACTCTGTAGATGGAACACATTTTTAAAAATTAGAAAGTAAGAAAACAAAATAAACTGTATGACGCTAACATTTCTCCAACATCCACATATCTCAGAAGCAGCCACCTTTTGATTATTGACATAATATAGATATAAATGTTAGCACTCAGTAGGTATTATGTTTTTAAATTTAAAATAGTAAGAGATAGAACTAGAAAAAAGGTTGATAAATTATTCCAAATTTAGTGGTGGAAATTAATATATATATATATATATTTCAGGCTATGTCAAGTTCTAACCAAAGGTAATTTTATGGTTAAAGATAATTTATTGAGTTAGCCAAAATGTTTGTTTTTTCCCAGGAGATGGCTCTAGTAACACTTAGTTATCTTTAACTTTATTGAAAGCAGTTTTGTTATACTGTATTGTTACAGCTGTCATACTGGTGTGCATTTAAAAAAATTCAAAATTGGTGAATTTTTGTATAGCCATTTTAATATTGAAGATGGAAGAAAATATGCAATGTTTTCAGCATATTATGCTTTATTATTTCAAGAAAAGGTAAAATAGCAACTTGAAACTAAAAAAAAAGAGATTTGTGCAGTGTATGGAGTAGGTGCTATGACTGATCAAATGAGTCAAAAGTGGTTTATGATGTTCTGTGCTAGAGATTTCTCTGCTGTGTGATGCTCCATGGTTAGGTAGTTGAAGTTGATAGTGATCAAATCAAGATATTAATTGAGAACAATCAATGATATACCACACAGGAGATAGCCAATATACTCAAAATCAATAAAGTTAATGGTGAAAATTTAAAAATGTGTCTTTTATTTTACTAAACAAACTAAACTGATATTTAAGTCAGCCCAATGTATTTCTACTAAAGTCATAAAAATAAAGACTTGTTTTGGAAGAATAACGAAAATGGAATTAGTAAGAATATTCTAAATTTTTTCTCAGAATTCTTTATCAGAGGTAATCATTCATTGAATATTTCATGTCAATTCCCTCTGCCCCATGCTGTCAGCTCGCAAGTGTAAGAAGTCATGATTGGTCCTGGCTGGTAGCACAGTGGATAAGGCGCCGGACTGCAAACCCAAAGGTTGCAGGTTCGATTCCCCAGTCAGGACACATAACCAGGTTGCAAGCCAGGTCTCCAGCCTGCTCTGTGCCTGGAGGCAGGTGAAAGACAACCATACATTAATGTCTCTCTCCCTCTCTGCCTCTCTCCCTTCCCCTGTCTCTGGAAATTAAAAAAAAAAAAAAAAATTAAAAAAATTAAAAAAAAAAAAAAAAAAGAAGAAGTCATGATTGCTTACTTCATAATTGGGAAAAGACACATGGAGCTGCCTCTATAGAAAGATATTAAAAAGAAATGTGTCATGGGAGATGCTAAAAATTGCTTTGTTTATATCATACTGTAGAAGAGTCTAATATGAAAATTGAATAGATTACTATTTAAAATGCATTACAAATGAATGAGGTGTTGGTGTGGGAAGAGCAGTGTGGAACTATGGAAATATCCATAGTCTGGGAGTTGGGAGGGAGGAATTTTAATCCCAGCTTTGCCATTAACTATGTAAATGATGATTTAAAGGTGGGAAGTAAATACTGAAAACTATACTAGTCATAGTTTTTGAAAAGTAATTTATTTATTCTGGACCTTAGTTTCCTCATTTGTTTTAAGTGAAGTCATAAAGTGAAAGGTATTACCTGTTTTATTCATTTATGTATCCCAAGAACTAAGAATTCCTGGTAAGATTGTTTTCTCAATAAATACTTGTTGTGTAGATGAATGAATGAATGAATGAATGAATGAAATGATTGCTAAGTAACAACACTGATTCTCATTATACTTTAATTGATTTTTACTCTGAAGGCATGGCAGGACATAAATTTTTTAAATATTGTTTTGAGTTTTAAAAAAACTCAAGTAACCCTGGCTGGTAGCACAGTGGATAAGGTGCCGGCCTGCGAACCCAAAGGTCACAGGTTCGATTCCCCAGCCAGGGCACACAACAAGGTTGCAAACCAGGTCTCCAGTCAGGTCTGTGGCTGGAGGCAGGTGAAAAGCAACCATACATCAATGTCTCTCTCCCTCTGTGCCTCTCTCCCTTCCCTTCCTTCTAAAAATAATGAAATAAAAATCTTAAAAAAAAAAAAAACTCAAGTAATAACCTGTAATAACCACCCTGTTGTGCATGTCCATGAGTAATTTCTCCTTTTTGCTCAATCCTATCTATGAGTTTGTTTCTATTTTATTTGTTAGTTCAGTTTATTCATTAGATTCCATATGTGAGTGAAATCATATGGTATTTGTCTTTCTCTAACTGGCTTGTTTCACTTAGCATAATGTTCTCCAGGTCCATCCATGCTGTGAGAAAGGGTAAAATTTTCTTTTTTTTTATGGTGAAGTAGTATTTCATTAGGTAAATGTACCACAATTGTTTTATCCACCCATCTACTGGTGGATACTTGGGCTGCTTCCATATATTGGTGATTGTAAATAATGCTGCAATGAACAAAAGGGTGTTTATATTATTTGGAATGAGTGTTTTAATTTCCTTAGGATATATTCCCAAAAGTGGGGTCACTGGGTCAAAAGGCAGGTCCATTTTTAATTTTTTGAAGTATTTCCATACTGCTTTCCACAGTGGTTGCACCAATCTATATTCTCACCAAGTGCAAAGTGTTCACTTCTCCATATTCTCGAAAGCACTTGTTTGTTGATTTATTGATGATAGCCACTCTGACAGGTATAGGGTAATATGTCATTGTGATTTTAATTTGCATTTTTCTAAGGATTAGTGACACTGAATATCTTTTCATATGTCTATTTGTCAGCTGTGTGTCTTCTTTGGAGAAATGTCTATTCTGGCCCTTTGCCCATTTTTTTAATTGGATTGTTTGTTTTGTTTTTTAAGCATGGAATTTTGTACATTCATTATAAACTTTGGATATTAGTCCCTTATGAAACATATTGTATATGATCTTGCAGTCATTCCATGGCTTGTCTTTTATTTTCATGATGGTCTTTTTTGCTATGCAAAGTCTTTTTAGTTTGATGTTTTTCATTTTTTTTCTTTTGTTTCTCTTGCTTGGAGAGAGATAGCAGAAAAAAAATGTTGCTGTAAGAAATGACTGATTTTACTACCCATGTTTTCTTCTAGTATTCTTACGATTTGGGGTCTAATATTTTGTATTTATTCTTGTTGTTTGTGTAAGAAATGATAATCTAGTTTCATTTTCCTGTCTGGTTTTCCCCATATTATTTATTGAATGAATTATCTTTAGCCTGTTGTACGTGCTTGCTTCCTCTGTCAAATATTATTAATTGACTGTAAAGATGTGGGTTTATTTGAGGCCTCTCTATTTTGTTCCATGGATCTATATGTCTGTTTTTATGCCAGTACAATGGTGTTTTGATTAATTATGGCCTAACAGTTTAGTTTGATATGAGGTAGTTTGATTCCTCAAACTTTGTTCCTCTTTTTGAGCATCATTGTTGCTATGCAGGGCCTTTTATAGTTCCGTATAAATTTTTCAAATATTTATGCTAGTTCTGTGAAATACATCATTGGAATCTTGATAGGAATTGTGTTCAATCTATAGGTTGCTTTAGGTAGCACAATCATTTTAATGATGTTAATTATTCCTATCCATGAACATGATATGTGTTTTCCACTTACTTGTATCTTCTTCAATTTCTTTCTTTATTAAGTCATATAATTTTCCAAGTACAGGTCTTTTACATCCAGGATTTATTCCTAGGTGTTTTATTAATTTTGAAGCAATTGTAAATGGGATTTTCTTAATTTCCTTTTATGTTAGTTTATTATTGGCATATAAAATGCAATGATATCTGGATATTCATTTTGTATTCTGCTACTTCACTGAATAAATTTATCAGTTCTAGTAGTTTCTTGGTGGAATCTTTGGGGCCCCCACATACAGTACTATGTTATCTGCAAATAAAGACAGTTTTACTTCTTGCTTTCTGATTTGTATGCTTTTTCTTTTCTTTTCTTTTCTTTTCTTTCTTTCTTTCTTTCTTTCTTTCTTTCTTTCTTTCTTTCTTTCTTTCTTTTCTTTTTTTCTTTTTTTTTTTTTGTGATTCTTCTTGTGTGATTGCTATGGCTAGGATTTCTAGTACTAAGTTGAATAAGAGAAGTGGAAGCTGACATTCCTGTCTTCTTCCTGAACTTAAGGGGAATGCTTGTAGTTTTTGCCCATTGAGTATGATGCTTGCAGTGGGTTTGTCAAACATACTTTATTATGTTTAAGTATGTTCCTTCTATTCCCAATTTGCTGAAAGTTTTTATCATAAATGGGTGCTGGATTTTATCAAATGTTTTTTCTGCATTTGTTGATAGGAGTATGTGGTTTTTATTCTTCATTTTGTTTATGTAGTGAATCACATATATCAATTTGCAAATGTTGTACCAACCTTGTATTCTTAGAATAAATTTTATTTGATCATGATGTATGATCTTTTTGATGTGTTGCTGAATTTGGTCTGACAATATTTTGGTGAGGATTTTAGAATCTATATTCATCAGGGATACTAGCCTATAATTTTCTTCCTTCCTTCCTTCCTTTTTTGTAGTATCTTTATCTGGTTTTGGAATTAGGATAATGCTGGCCTCGTGAAATGAGCTGGAGGATCTTCCCTCTTCTCAAATTTTTTGAAATAGTTTGAAAAGGAGAAGTGTTAGTTCTTCTCAGAATATTTGGTAAGATTTACCTGTAAAGCTATGCAGTCCAGGGCTTTTGTTTGTTGGGGGTTTTTGAAGAATGGTTCAGTTGCACTAGTTGTAATCTGTCTACTCAGATTCTTTGATTTTCTCTGATTTAGTTATTGAAAATTATACTTTTCTAGGAATTTACTCATTTTTTCCAGGTTGTCCAGTTCATTGGCATAGAGTTGTTCATAATACTTTCTTACATTTCTTCGTATTTCTTTGGTGTCAGTAGTTATTTCTCCTCTTTCATTCCTGATTTTACTTACTTGGGTTCACTCTCCTTTTTCTTGATGAGTCTCATTAAAGGTTTGTCAATCTTGTTTATCTTTTAAAAAACAGCTGTTATATTCATTAATCTGTTGTAAAGTGTTTTAGACTCTATTTCATTTATTTCTGCTCTGATCATTATAGCTTCCTTGATTCTACTCACTTTGGATTTTGTTGTTCTTCTACAAGTTTCTTTAAGTGTGAAGTCAGATTGCGTGTGTGTGTGTGTGTGTGTGTGTGTGTGTGTGTTATAGACCTGTAAGGCTACAAATTTTCCTCTGAGGATTGCTTTTCCATTGTCCCACAGATTTTGGACTGTTATGTTCCCATTTTCATTTGTTTCAGGAATATTTTCCTTTGTTCTTTGATTTCATTGTAGACCCATTCATTGTTTAATGACATGTTATTTACCTTCCATGTCTTTGTGTATTTTTCAGTGTTCTTGTGATTGATTTCTAGTTTCATAGCATTGTGGTCAGAGAAGATGCTTGATAGATTTAAATCTTCTTAATTTTTTGAGACTTGCTTCATATCCTAAAATGTAGTCTATCTTTGAAAATGTCCCACATGCACTTGAAAAGTATGTATATTCTGCTGTTTTGGGGTAAGATGCTCTGAAGATGTTAATTAAATCCATTTGATTAGTGTGTCATTTAAGGCTGTTGTCACTTTGATTTTCTGTCTGATCTATCCATTGAAGAAAGGATATACAAAGCAAGTCTCAAAATATTAAGAAGATTTAAATCATATCTGTCTGATTTATCCATTGAAGAAAGGGGTGTTCAAATCCTCTGCCATGACTGTATTTCTATGGATCATTCCCTGTATGTCTCAGTGATGGTTGTTCTGTTGTTCAGTTGTAATTTTCATGTGGTCATGGAAAGAGGCAAGTAATGGTTATCTGCTCTACCAGCTTGACCAGATGACTCCTTACACATGTTTTAAAATGTCTTAAAACTAAACTTTCATTTAATATCAGGAATGTGGAATTCACATTGAAGTTAAATAGTAATAAAAACCAGTGTGCTACATTTGATAAAATCAATGAAAAAGATGCAAATATAAGAAAATTTTAACAATATTACAATAAGTATAAAATGGTAACTTATTGTTAGTCACTTTAATTGAAAAGAAATGTAGCAAATGCCTTCATTATGAATAAATGAAGTTTGGGAATTAAAAACAAGTCACAGGTATACCTTGGTAATTTTCATAAAAGTAAGATGAAACAACTTCAATAAAATTGTCTGGACCATGAAAAATTAAGGATAACCACAATATTGAGATGATATGCTTAACTTTTATCAATTTTGAAAGTAAATAAAAGCAGTAAATTGAAAGTAAATTGAAAGCAGTTGAAAAAATTTAGTGTTGGCAAATTCGATATAAAATAATAGAATTTATTTACTTTCAAGAAATAGTTATGAAAAAGAACAATGTGTTAAAGTTTTCCTAATAATATTTAGAATGTCAAACACATTTAAATCACTTTTTTATGAAGATATAGGGGTTTAAGTATTCATTGAACTATAGGAAGGCCAGATAATTTACTTCTCTATAAATATATCTGAATTTTATTTATCATACACTTCACCACTAGGACCAAGATTCAATCAGTGTTTTAATTTTAAGTCCATATAGCCCTTCCCAATTAAGGAAGACCTTTGACTATTACCTTTAATCTAAATGCAGCCTTTTGTGTGATACCATTATTATGATAGATATTTTACAACATATGCATACATCAGATCATCACCTTGTATACTTGAAACTTACATGATGTTATAGATAAATCTCAACAAAACTGAGAAAGACTAAATACCTAAGTATCACAGGCTCTTGTATCACTATTAAAAATATTATTAGGTGTATGTAAAATGCCCAAGATAAAGGATGTTCACTAAACAAAAATTAGTAAATGCTAGTGCTACTTTTGTTCTTAATATAATGTTAAAAAATAAAACATTATGGATGTTTAAGGCTTTTCATTTTATAACATATTTTTATGAATGTTACTAAGATCACTCTATGAAGCATTATTATCCCTATTTCATGGTGAAAAAATGGAACATTTAAGTGAGCATAGTTACACAGCTAAAACCATTAAGTACTTAAATCCAAGTCTTCTATTTCCTACTTCAGTGCTTGGGGTAATTAAAGGTTTTCCTTGTTGTCTTTAAGAGGACTATGTCCTCTTTCAGATAATCTTTCAGATTGATATCATTATAATATAAGTACTATATCAATGTACATATTCAACCTATATAATATGCAATTTTTTAAATTATTGATTTGTAATGAGAATTTTATTGCAAAATATTAAACAACAACAAAAGAGTAAAGAACCAAAAGTAAGGAGGGCCGTTTTTCTCCCCTCAGTCAATCTGAACATGTCCTGGAGTCCAAAAATCCAAAGCTTTCACCTACTAATCTGGTTCCCTCACTAAAAGACAATCAAGGGAAGGTTTATAAAATAAAGAAGGTAAGGGAAAAGGCTTCAGAGGAATAGGCACAGAGTCAGAGCATACTTTCTATTTCCAACTGAAGAATTTTCATGAAGAATTTAATGCCAATATTATTGGTATTTGTACAAATAAATATTCAGACAACTAAAATGCATAAAGTGAGAGTAGAGGATAACACTGTGCTACTCCTGTTCTATCACAGTAGTGTCCCTGGAAACCGTCTGGGTTATCGTTATATGTGATGACAACCCACAGAATGCAATTAGCACTAAATAACCCCCAAAAGATAGTTATAACAAGTGCAATTACAATTGTTTTTTTATACAAAGCTGGTTCTAAAAAGGCTTCCTTTAAAATACAAAAAATTGTCTGTGGTTCATATACTAATCTACTAGACATCCTTTATGGAAGGCATGACGTATATCTTCCCCCACATACAACCCACACAAACTGTTCTTCCTTTCTGAATATGAATGCAGCTTGGGTGATCATGACATTTTAAAATTATCAGAATTGGGATTACAGTTAACCAGTGCACACTGACTTACACACATATACACTGTAACATACACATATTCTCATTTGTGAAGTTGTGTTATAAAATGAAATTTTAAGAATTCTATAAGAAAGTTTTAAATTATATAAAATTATAATTCCATTAGTTTACTAGGATTCTTGCCTTTTTAATAATTTTTTTAAAGATTTATTAACTTTAGAGAGAGGGGAAGGGATAGAGGCAAAGAGGGAGAGAAACATCAATGTGTGGTTGCCTTTCACCTGCCTCTAGTCACAGACCTGGATAGTGTCTGAAGCCACCACATAGCCCATTTCTTTCTCTCTTTTTGTTTCTGCTGCCACAGGACATTTGTGGATACTCTTTCCTTGGAAAGTCTTTCTTTCCCTGGTTAACTCTACTCATATTTCATATTTCAGTTTAAGAATAAAAACAATATACAAACATTGTTATAAAGCTGTGCTTTTGAACATATGTCATGTAGTAACTGGTGATGCTGGATAAAGTGTTGGAGAGATTTCTTGGTTCAGCCAAGGCCAGAAAAAGAAAAGTGAACATCAAGAACAGATTGTGGGTGCTGGGAAGGCAGAAGGGGAAATGTTATTGGGGGATGGGTGATTTTAAGAGATGTAGTCATTTTCCTGTGTGGTAGGAAGTTAACAAGTTACTGCTTTCCTTCTACTCCCTAACTTTTAGATAGGAAAATTTTTGTTTCAATGTTTTACTAGTTTCTTAGGGCTACCATAACAGTGTACCACAAGCAGGGAGCTTAAAACAATAGAAATTTATTCCTGCACAGTTTGAAGGCTGGACATCCAAAATCAAGGTTTTGGCAAGACCTCTGTCTCTCTGAAGGCTTCCTTGAGTCTTCCTATTTCCTGGTGACTCCCAACAATGCTTACCTTTCCTACCCTGCAGTTATAGTCTCTGCCTCTGTCTTCACATGGCCTTCTCCATGTATCCCAGGGTATTCTCTCTTCCTATAAGGACACCAGTTACTGGATTTAGGGACTGCCCTAATCCAGTGTGATCTCATAACTAATTACATCCACAAAGATCTTATTTGCAAATAAGGTCACACTCACAGGTACCAGGGGTTAAGATTTGAGCATATCTTTTTAGGGGAACATAATACATAATTCAACCCACTACAAAGGCTCTTTTTTAAGGACAATTAGCCATAAGAAGGGAGTTCTTTAATATATATTGAATCTTTGCTTTTTTTGCTCTTTATCTCATTTGGTGTTGCTACTTGGAAGAGTTGTTGAGTTACTATATTTTACAAACTGTATCACAGAGTGTAATTCCACCTTGGCCTGCTGGTAGCAGGAGTTTATCCTTGAATTACTCAGTTTGGGGCTAAGTGGGATTGTTACTTGACAACATTGGCATTTTTAGGTGTTCTGTAGATTAAATAACTTCGCAGGTCATATAGTGATACTAGATAGAGACATACAGCCCATGAGTGCTATGTAGCTCTGTATGTTTTACAGGGAGTTTGCCTCAGGGATACTATTTTGTGAGGATATATGTATATTCACCTCATATTTTTTAAATATTTTATTTATTATTTTTAGAGAGAGGAGAAGGGAGAGAGGCAGAGAGGGAGAGAGACATCAATGTATGGTTTCCTTTCACCTGCCTCCAGCTATAAACCTGGCTGGTGACCTGGCTTGCAACCTGATGTTCACCTCATATTACAAGTATATTTCATATGTAAAATTCTCCACTGGCTTTAACCCAAGTAACACAAAAAGGTAGAATAACCTGAAATCACCCGATACCTTACATTGTGATCATTTGATGGATTCTTCCAAAGGTTACAGATGAGGAAATTTTATATAAGTTTATAGGTGAACATTTTTTTTCGAAGCAGTTTCAGTGACAGAAGTAGGCAAAGAATTATGCAGTTCTAAGAAATGAGATAAAGATATAGTATATTTCTTATACAATATTTTAATACTACCAATATCATTTAACATTATTAATACTAATCACCTTAATATTATTCTATCTTCATAAAGTTAGAATACTCTGAAAAGGCCACGAACTCCACATGTGAAAAACCAAGGAACCATGAATTACATACATGTATTTTCAAGCAATTCATGTATTTTTTTGCTGCATAAGGTCATTTGACACTTCCTAGTACAGTTATTGCTCATTCACCCCAATATTTGAGAACTAGACCAGGTGCTAGTGATAAAGTTTTTCTGCAATCCAATATACTATCTGAGTTTTTCCAAATTACAAGTTAGGTGCTCTGATTTGTTGTATAAGCATAATTAAAAATTATAACACAGGGAGTGTCAGCAAAATATGCTGAAGTACATGTGGGCTGTAAATTTGGTAATTGCATCTAGTATTATTTTTCTCACTAATTATAAAACTTCTACTTGGAAGAGTTGTTGAGTTACTATAATTTGCAAAATGTCATGTCTCAATATATTCTTTTCCTTTACATTTCTATTTTTCTAATTTGAATCATTTGCAATCAACTGGCTTGTATTCTGGGCAATCTCCTGGCCCCTTCATCAGGCAGAGTGATTTTTAGTAAGTGTCTAGGTGCATTCTGGGAGGACAGCAATGCCACGGCTCATGTTCAAGGACACTTCTTTGAACTATGAAATTTCCAGCCATCTTTCATTCAGATCAATGCTCTTTTTCTAAATAATCTAGATGTTTCATGTAAGAATATCCCACTTATCTAACAATCAAGTTTCTGCCAACATGACAACATGAATGGTCCTGAATACAGCCATGAAAGGAAAAATATTGTTGGAGAATTATAATGGCAATCGTAGTCACAGTTTTCACATGCTTGCCTTCATAGGAAAACAGATATCCCTATGTTCTCACAACAGAGCCTACTGACCAACACATGTATGCACCATCAAAAGGACTTGATTCAATACCCATGATTATCTGATCTCTCAGGCTTTAAGGTGTTCTCAAATTTTATTGTCATTTTAGTGTGATCAATATTGGTATCATTATATTAGAATGGGTCCCCCAGCCTCCAGGACCCATGAACTAGTGTGAGTCTGGGCCTGTTAAGAACTGGGCTACACAGCAGGAGGTGTAGCCCCCAGCCCCCAGTCTGTGGAAAAATTGTCCTCCACAAAACTGGTCCCTGGTGCCAAAAACAGTGGGGTCTACTGGATTAAGAGCAAGAAGGGCAAAAGCCAAGGGAAATGGGTGGGTGAGATCAGATCAGACATTTAAAAATATTGATTAGTAACAGACTGAGCAATGATAAAAATCATTACATAGAATTTTCAAAACCTTGATTCCATATAGTGAAGGTGCCTAAATGTCACAAAGACAAGATAATACAATCACAGATGTCTATAGTGATAATATTGAACTGTCAAGAAAAGATTTAAAAATAATTAGTATATATTCTTTAGGACAATGGATTATGTAATACTTATTGGAAATATTTCCAACAAAAAATTGCTAAATATTTATTATCTCAGCATTGACAGGCCAGACTTCTATTCTCTGGAGAATTATTTCATTCATCGTAATTACTCCCGGAGGAGAGCAAACAAATGATGTGTTTTTCTAAAATTTCCTTATTTCCTGTCAACTCATATATGTAAAATTATGTTGTATTATTAAAGGAGAAAGATCACCATAGTAAAGTCTTTACAAATGTTCTAAGTAGAGGTTTGCAACCATGGTTGCATATTTGAAACACCTGGAAAGCTTTAAAATATTGGCCTTTGGGCATCACCCTAGACAAATTAAATCAGATCTCTCGGCATCAGTCCAGGATCAAGCTCTTTGTACAATAAAATGTTTTCAAATGATTATAATGTTCAGCCAGTTAGGAAAAACTCAGTTTCAAATGAATAAAAGCCTTCCTGTACCCCAAGAATCTCAGCCTACTTTCTAAATAAGGAATATCCCAGATTATAGATGGAATTTTGAGTCAGTTGGTCTTTGTACCTTCTGCAAAAGCTGAAGGAGAGCTGCCTTTGAAATCCTGGGTCTGTGCTTTAGAAAATAACTAGCAGAGAAAGGACTAAGTTTCCTTATTTTTTAGAAAATGCTATTTCAGAAAGGTCAGAATGATTGGATCTAACAATTCAGGGGCAGAATGAATAAGAAATACAATTCACCATGAAAACAATTTAAGGTGTAAGTCAACATCTGAGAACACCATCTGATACATGCCCACACAAAATGTGTGGTAATAGTTCTACAGAGAAATTTGTTTCTGGAATTTTACTTTTGGAAAGTAAGCTTACAAAAAAAAAAAGTCGTCTGATTACTGAATAAGAAATCTGAATATGCTAGAAATAGCCATCAAATTCTTGTCAGAGGTTTTGGGAGCTTAATTGGAGGTGATGGGAGAGGAGAAAGAATTAGAACTTTCCATTTTCCAAATATAATAAATAATCTAAAACATATTTCTTTTATTATAGAGGAAAACAGTGATTCCTTTTCTGTGCTATGTAGATAAATAGATAAATGTCCTTCATTTTGAATCAGAGCTCCTCTTAAGAAAAATATATTTTAAATATTAAAAACTTTTACTTTTGTATGATGAAACTACCAAAATATTTCACTTGGGTGTACTATTAATTTATCATGAAATTAATTATTATCATGAAACTATACTTCCAGAAGTTTTAAGTTAACAGATCAGTTGTTCTCACTAAATATTTTGTATGTCTCCATTCTCCAAAATGGTGTCATTTGCGATTCTGGGGTGCTCCCTGACACAGGAGCTAGAAAGGGAAACCTTGCTGCCCGACAGCAGAATGCCTCTAGAATACTAGCAGAATGAGGCTTTGCTTGTATTTTACTTTATAGTTTGCAGCTGTGAAGAGGACAAAATGAAATAAAGACATTGCAAAGCATCTACCTGAGAGGTGCCACATGTTAATGAATTTGCCCTATGTTAGCCACTCAGTAATACTTTCTAAATTGAACAATGCAGCAGTGTGTCCCATCTACAAAATGTATTTTCTCGGTGAGTGAGATCTGACAAATTTTGACCATTTTGCCTGAAACTAAATTTTAATAGAGAACTTCTAAACTATTAAAATTGTATTAAGATTCTATCATGAATAGCATGAGTTTGTATTTAATCATTAGCTTGCTGAATGAGACCAGCTGCTATAGGGAAGCCATTTCAAAAGAAGACCTAGAAGGAAAACATTAGAAACAGAACTTAAAATAGAAATGCAGTATAAAATTATTTCAGATGTTAAATTTTTCAACTAGTCCTCATGGTTAGATCTGGAATTTTCTAGATAAAAGTATTTGTCAAATGCTTATGATATTCAATACCTAGATGTATTTGCCATTTTTTCCTTCATAGTTGTAACAAAGGAGCGATACTCTTTTCCAATGGGTGAAAATAAAATAATATTAAAATATGAATGGAACCATTATTTTGTTTCCCAAAAAGAAATTATTTCTTCTTTCAGAGTCAACTTTATAAACAATATCATGGGAACATTAAATAGACACATGGAAAGGTCAAGCTGGTATTTTTTGATATAGTTACTGTGATATCTTACTACAATTTGACAGAAATGTAGTGAATAACTATAGATTTATAAAAGTATAATGTAATTAATATTCACTGTGACTACTCTGAACCATCAACTTTTAATAATTCATCAATCTAACATATATGTTTTAGCATGACTAAAAACCTTGTTCAAATTATCTTCAAATAACTGACAATCATTGAGCAAAAAAAGTTATACATAATGTGGCACTGGATGAAAGAATGATGTAAATGTCATTATTACCTGTATTATCTATCTCATTCCTCACTGATCTCCTCTCTAATGTATAAGTTCTTAAAATTAACGTTGGAACAACCTAAACATTTATTAAATACATTGATTTTTGTCCATTAATTTTCATGGTTTTAGGCAAGAAGTAGACATGTGAAACATTATCTTCAAAATAAGAGATGCATTTATGCAGCATTTCAACTTCAATAGTTATTTCTTCTTGACATGTTTTCACATTTAATATCTCAAAAATTTTTATATACCTGCCAATATTACCATATTTTGATACAATAGCTTAAATGCAATTGTCACAGGACAGTATAACAGGTCCTACCCACAACCTTGACTTGTAAAACTAGAAAATAAAATGCTAATCTGGTACCTAAAGAAAAGAGAGGAGAGATGAACTGTGGTGAGTATGGCAAGAGTTGTGGGCTCAATTATCCCAGCACTTGCTTCTATCAAAAAAGCACTACTGTCTTTCTACATTCATAGCTCTTCCTATCCTTCATTTTTTTATTGTTTTCCTTAGTATATTTTTATTTAGGCATACTATAAATAAAATTATTTTAAAATGCTATTATTTGGTCTTTTTAAAGTGTTTCAATAATAAACTGAAACATTCATATTTTAATAATTCATTAAATATATAGTTGTATATACTATCAAAATCAAATGAATTATATTTTTCTTGCCCTTCAACTCTAATGAAAATGAAGTTTGGCTATCTCTGAAGAGCCTTTCTAACAGCTTTAATTTTACAGAAATAGAATGCACTGTCACCTGAGGTAGCAATCATCTTGTCAGAAGTGGAACAAACATCTGTGAAAGCCAGTCTCCTCCGATCCCTATCTTGTGGTATTAAAACCTTTGTTTATTCCTGTCCCAAATTTTAGTAATTATGTGTGACCAATAAAATATAGCAGAAGTGATAGTTTGCCCCTCTTTATTTTATCAAATTTATTGGGGTGACATTTGTTAATAAAGTATATAGGTTTCAGGTGTGCAATTCTATAATACATCATCTGTATATTTTATTTTGTATTCACCACCCCAATTCAAGTCTCATTCCATGACCATTTATCCCCTTTACCCTCTTCTGTCTCCTCTCTCCCCTATGGCAATCACCATACTGTTGTCTGTGGCCATGAGTCTTTTTTTTTTTTTCTTTGCTTAATCCCTTCATCCTTCTTACCTAGCCCCTAACCAGCACCCCTCTGATAGCTTTCAATCTGTTATCTATATCTATGAGTCTGTCTCCATTTTGTTAGTGTATTTTGTTCATTATACTTCACATATAAGTGAACTCATATTGTACTTGTCTGGCTTATTTAACTTAGTATCACTGGTCACCTTCAAGATTAGTGTGCATCATCTATCTTGGTCAATCTCTCTTGTTCTCTTGGATCACTAACTCGGGGGAAGTCAGAGGCCATATTGTGGACAGCATAATGAGCAGATCTGTGTAGTGAGGAACTGAAGCCTCCTGTCCACAGCCACCTGACTAGCCTTCACATCATTGCACCCCCAGGTGACAGTTTGTTTGCAACCACTTGAGAGATATTGAATATTGAACTAAGCTCCTCCCAGATTTCTCAGAAACTATGTGATACAATAAATACTCATTTTTTTGCTGCTAAGTTTTGGAGTAATTTGTTACACAGCTATAGACAAGTAATTCACCATCTGACAGGTATAGTTCCTTTGTGTACAATATTAGATTTTATGCTTACCAACATAAGCTTATCTGCAATGCTAGAGTCTATTAAAAAATGTAGCTGGGGAGAAGTTTCTAGTTAAACATTGTAAGCAGGTAATGTAAATGTAGAGTTTGGCCAAAATAGGTATAGAGGCAATAAAATATTTCCTAAGGGACAGATAAATAGCAAGTACTCTTTGTTGTTTCCCACTCATAGCCTATCTATCTCTGCTACAAATTAGAAGTTCCATAGATTAAGAGAGCTAATGTGCAGTTAAAATATCATTAATCATTAAAGCAGTAGTTGACTGAAATATTAGATTCATAAAATATATACATATATATTTTACACTATAGTGAAACAAATATTGATCTCCCATCTCACTAAGATAACTGTGTTTATGTAAAGCTATATAACATGCCCCAAATCAACAAATAAAAAGGCAAAAGGAAAAGGAGAATAGAGGGAATAGAATAAAATATTGTTTAACTGATTCAGATATCAGCGAATGAGCATATGGTAAGCTCATGCCTGAGATGGATGTATGGATAAAAGACTTGCTCAGAATGTCAGACATATAAAGATTACTATTGTTTGTTTATATTACCTAATAAATTATAAGTTATACATGGAGCCTACATGCTTATTTTAGAAGCCTTCATTTAAAAGCATCACAGAATGCAGTTCGGTTTTGATCATTACTGTCATAAGACTGGGTAAATATAATCTCCTGAAATTCACCCAAATCGTTTAGTGTTTAGTTTTAACCTTCTCCCCATGTAGTTTACTGGAGGTGTGTAAAAACAGCTGAGATAATTATCTTTGCATTATTGTTCTCCTCTTCTTCTTGCCCTCTAATGTAAATGCCAACAAGCAATGAAATAAAGAATAAAATGAGGAGACAAATAAAGAAGTCAAGGACCTATTATTATTAGCCCTAAAAGAGTTCTATGATGACCATTTAATTACTTAGACATGCAGAAATGATTTAGCCCACTAAGATTCCTTCAGTTCTTCTAATGAACATTGAACCCTAATTGCTATTACTCTGACTTTCTATGATTTCTAGTTCCATCTCCTTGTTTTCTTTATCATACAAGCAACAAATAGAATCTATGCTTTACCTGTGGAAAATTCAACTTCATATTTTGTACCAACTTTTTTGTTTTATAGTTAAGTAGAATGTAGAGTTACTTACAGAGGTGAAGTGATGGAGGTTGGTGCTAATGAGGTAGTTTTATTCAATATGATTTATTTTGGAAAATCAGCTAAAATTAAAATGGCTCATTGGGCAAAATGATCTCTCATGTATTCTACAATTTTCAGATTCTATTAAATCATTGAGTTTAATCATGTTTTAAAAAGAAAAATGTCACAGGAGAGTTCTGCATAGTGAACAATTCAGTGGTGATTGTAATAACAGGATTAAAACCTATCAGAAATCTGTCATTCTTTGAGAGAGTTCTAACTGAAGCACAAGGAAAAGGAAGGGATATCTGAGAAACTCTAGATGGGTATTCATTGTATTGCCAGAGGAACACCGGCAAGTGATTGAAAGCACAAGAAGAAATTTAAAGGTGAGACTGAAAGACTTCAAAGGCAAATTCTGCCTTATTCATTGTTTTGCCTACAGCATGGTGGCAACTGTGCATCTAGGGAAAACTCTGCCATCAGCACCCCACACAGCTTCAAGTTCACCTGTGCTGGAAGGGACCTTCCAGAGCCAGCTGGAAAGACTAAGAACCTCAGTTTCTATCTATGCAGCTCAAGGTCCCTAAGGACTAATATATTTCATCTAAATTTAGCAGATTAGCCCTGTCTGGTAGTGCCTGACAGGTAGGTGCCAGCATGCAAACCTAAAGGTTGCTGGTTCGATTCCCCAGCCAGGGCACATAACCAGGTTGCAAGCCAGGTCTGTGGCTGGAGGCAGGTGAAAGGCAACCAACCATATGTTGATGTTTTTCTCCCTCTCTTCCTCTCTCCCTTTCTCTCTCTCTGGAAATAATAAATAAAATCGTTTAAAAAAAGATAAATTTAGCAGATTAGCCTTCATTTCTTTGTATAATTTCCAACCTTCACAGCTAAACAGTGAAGGAAAAAAAAAAAAAAAAGAGCAACAGAAAGGAAGAATTCACATGGGGATTTGGGTTAAGCAAGGCAGGGAGGGATTCTGAGAAGGGGGTGGCAGACAGCCTGACTGAGTTCAAACTGGAGGTAATGAGGATCAGGCAGGGTGCACAGTTTAGTGTAAATGCAGGTAGAGGGTGAATTTTATGAACCAGTGTGGATACAAGGGCAGTGCTCTATTCTCTGACAGGAAGATCAACAAAGATTGGATCTCACTGTGGGAGCTGAGGCAGCACAGACATTAGGTGACTGAGAGGGGAATGAATCTAAGAGTGGGGATGAGGAAACAAACTATTGACCTGCAATGATTATAGCATATGGATATACTCCCACCTCTTCTTTTCCCTCTTTATTTTTATTTCCATGTAGTAGGATTTCCCTGGCTCCAGAAAATCTTAACACCTTTTTCCTAAAAAGAGAAAGAAAGAAAAGAAAAGAAACAAAAAAAGAAAAAGCAAATTTACTGGACTGACTTTATAGTTGTTTTTACATTATAATTGATTTTGCCCAACATACCTCTTGCCCTCAGAATGTAATGTAACAAACAAAGCTGTGTGATCTATTTGTATTTATAAGCAGTTGAGCAGTTGTGGAAAAAGTACCTTTTTGTGTGCTAAAAACGTTGATTATAAAATGACTAGTTTCTTTCATTATCATATAGTGTGCTCTAGCCAGTTCTGCTGTAACAGATTGCCACAGGCAGGGTGGCTTACAAACAGCACCAATTTTTACTCACAGTCCTAGTAGTCCAAAACCAAGGGGCTGGCAGATTCCCTGTAAAGTGAGAATCCTTCTTCTAGTTCACAGTTGGCTGTCTTCTCACTGTGTCCTCACATGGTGTGAGAGGAGAGGGAGCTCTGTGGGGTCACATTTATGAAAAGTTGACCCCATGCTTGATGGCTCCACTATTATGACCTATGACCTCCTGCAGGCCTCACCTCCAAATGTGAGGACATTGAGAATTAGGTTTCAATACAGGAATTTGGAGAGATACAAATATTCAGTCTATAGCATGATAAATTCAATTAATATTCACATTTTTTAATGAGTAGGGTGTTCACTTTGAGAGAAAATTTTAATAAATCATGTCTTTTTCTTTATATAATTTAATGTTCTGCACTAACTCTAGTATAGTAAAAAAACCACTAAAAATATGAAAGGCAATGGACAAGGAACATCAAATTTGATAACTTCCCCTTGAGATCAACTGTGTTGAGATAAACCACAGTTGATGGCTATCCTGTATTTCTGAATTTGGTTTCTTATCAGGCTAAGCAGCTGCTCCCTTTCTTCCTCACCCTGATGAGATATTTCAGTCCTTTTTTTTATCATGCACATCCTCTGAATGTCTTCTGGATATCAACATGTCATCTGTAATGGGGTTTCAAAACATGAGCTGAATATTCTAGATGTTTCATGACACAATCATGGTATAAACAGGTATGTGTATGTATGTGTGTGTGTGTGTGTGGCTGTGTGTGTTTTAATTTTATTAACACTACCTATTTGTGTTAAATGTTTGGTAAGCCATTTCATACTGTTGATATATTAGTATGAAGCCAATTAAATTGCTAGGTGATGGTCTACTTTATAGCCAAGACTTTCCCATTCTCTTTTGGTGTCTTTTTATTTTATTTAACCTATGTACATTTATTTGCATTATTAAATTTCACCAAATTTCCCATGCCTTATCACTACTTTTGATGAGATAATGGTAATCCAGGTTTTGTCTACAAATTTAGCTTTCTGCCATTTACATATCTGATGGTATGCTTTTGCATCTTGGGGCAAGGCAGCATCAATATGTTTGTTCTTAAGAGTTTAATTTTTCATAGAGGCATGACAAAGATTGTCACTTACTTCTGATCTTTGGCTAGAAGCATGAGTATTAAATAACAAAAGCAATTTAACTATAGAACTGCACTCATATTTAATATGTCTACAGATAACAAAATAAATGGAAACACATGCCCCAAAAGAAGATAGAGTTAATTTATTTTCTTCTGAATATTAAGCAAAAGATACATTATTAAATATTTAACTGGAAAGTAAATGTTCCTTGTTTACAACTTAAATAATCATAAACTTGTGTATATAATAGTTCCTTGACTTTCAAGATCATGTTCTCTCTATTATATAGAATTGTTGCATATAAAATATGTACCAATATTATTATAGTCTGGCACCTATAGGAAGTAACAGAAGGAACAACTGTAATAGCCTAAACAATAGAGTATAAATAAATTTAAAAAAGTAACATACAATTTAAGCCATAAAATACAATAATAAAAGAAACTAAGAGACCTAGTATTGAAAGATTGTTCTGATGGGCTATAGAATTTTTGTATTTAGGGACATCTATTTCATTAATCCCCTGTTTTCTCTCTAAGGGCACAATAAGCCCCTTGACAACAGGTGACTATTTCAGTAATTATTTCACATTATTATTATTATTGTCATTTATATGACTTATCAAAGCATATTAACCTTGCTACTAGTATTGGGTATTACATTACGTAATGTCCCATAGGTCATGTTCCCAACCCAGTAAATCTCAAAGGATACTTAGATTTCTTTGGAATTCTACTTATTCCTAGAAATTACTTTCTTCCTCTTCCAGATTCATGTAAGTTCAGAAACTTCTTAATGCCACCACTGGATGTGTAATTTTATTAAAATTTTTCAGACCAAAACCTTCTTTCCACCATTTATAATGAAAGAGTTGACAGACCTAATTAATGAATAATTTATCTGCTTCTTTCTTCTGCAACTCAAAGTTCAATGTGTGTACGATTTCAGCTCAAGTCTAATTTACTGTCTTCTAAATTACTTTTTTATATAATTTTTATTTTTCCATTACAGTGGACATACAGTATTAGTTTCAGGTATACATAAACCAAGTGATTATACATTATATAACTTACTAAGTGATCATCTTGATAAATCTAGTACCCATCTGACAGCATACATAGTTATTACATCATCATTGACTATATTCCCTATGCTGTACTTTACATCCCCATGACTCTTCGTTAACAACAAATCTATACATTTTTAACCCCTTCACCCTTTTCACATATCTCCCAACACCCCTCCCTGCTGGCAACCATCAAAATGTTTTCTGTATCTATGAGATTGTTTTAGTTCTGATCTTTTATTTTGTTCTTTAGATTTAGTTGTTTAGAAATATATATTATTGCCATTTTATTGTTCATTTTTTTAAATCTTGATTCTTCTTAAATAAGATCAGATCCTTTAATATTTCATGTAATGCTAGTTTGGTGGTGGTGAACTTCATTTGCTTTTCTTGTCTAGGAAGCTCTTTACACATCCATGGGTTCTAAATGATAGCTTTTCTGGATAGAGTAATCTTGGTGATAGGTCTTTGTTTTTCATCACTTTGAATATCTTTCCAGTCCCTTCTAACCTGCAAACTTTTTCTAGAGAAATCAGCTGACATTCTTATGGGAGCTCCATTATGGGTAATTAACTGATTTTCTCTTATTGCTTTTGAGTTTCTCTTTGTTTTTAAACTTTGGCATTTTAATTATGAGCCTCTTTGAGTTTATCTTGTTTGGGACTCTGTGTTTCCTGGGCTTGTATGTCTATTAAGGAAGTTTTTCATTATTATTTTTTCACATAGATTTTCAATTCCTGCTCTCTCTTCGCCTTCTGATACCATGACACAAATATTGGTAAATTTGAGGTTGTCCTGGATGCTCCTTATACTATTCACATTTTTTTCTTTTTTAATTTCTGTTATGATTAGGTGTTTTCTGTTTCCTTATCTTCCAAATCTCTGATTTGATCCTCTGCCTCATCTACACCACTGTTAATTTCCTTTGATGTATTATTTCAGTTAATACTGAATTTTTCATTTAATACTGTATTTTTCATTTCTGACTGACTTTTTACTTTTCCTAGTTCCATTTTTAGGTTTCCTATCTCTTTCCCTAAGTTCACTGAACATCCTTATTTATAACCAATGTCCTAAATTCTGCATTAAGATTGGTTGTCTCCATTTTGTTTAGTTTTTAGTTAGTTTTTTTTTTTTTTTTTTTTTCTGGAGTCTTGTCTCCTTATTTTGCTGTCCTCCCCGTGTTTGATTCTTTGCACTAAGCTGCTATGTATCCTTGGCTTGATAGGTGTTCTGTAGGATTGAGCGGCACAGCCTCCCCAATTGCCCAAGCTGGGAACTCCTGGTTCCCAGGAGGTGCCCCTTCCCCCATATGGGTTGTGTATACCCTCCTATTTTGTAATTGAGGTTTGCTTGCCATTGGGGTGAGATTTACTCCCAGTCTAGTCAGCTGTGAGGGCCAGTTGGCCAGCCACCATGAAGGATCAGCTGTACAGGGATCCACCCCAGAGAAGAACTTATTTCAGTGGGACTCATTGACTGCTGAGTGTGCCCCTTTAGAGTCTCACTCATAGGAAAGCTGGCTGGGTTGCCCGGTATAGAAGCTGAGTCCCCTTGCTCCTCAGGTATGACCCCTGCCACCGACTTTTCCCTCCTAATTTTTACCTGCCACACGTGAGTGTGGGACCAGCCTGTTTCTTATCTTCATCCCTCCTACCAGTCTTGATGTGGCTCTTTCTTTATGTCCTTAGTTGTAGAACTTCTGTTCAGGTAGATTTCTGGAAGTACCAAGTGATGGTTTTTTTATAGTTCATTTGTATTTTTGATGTGGTTGTGGAAGGCTACAAGTATCACATTTACCTACACTACCATCTTGACAGGAAGGTCTAAATTACTCTCTCAATGAGAATTTTTAAGGCCTATTGTCTTAAATAAGTTTTAAAACAGATATTGCAAGTGAAAATGGTAAAGGATTATTCTTTAGGGTCCACATTACGCATCTGTATTCCCTAACTTTCTCTCACTAACACCTCTAGTGCTTCCCTTTCTACTCTCCCCTCCCACCTCACCCCTACTGCAGTGGTTTATTCCAAACCCTCGAGAATGATGACTCCTGGATCCAGCTGTGCATCAGGCATTGGCTAAAAAGAAAATCACTGATGCCTTGCACTTGTGTACTAGAAATGTATTCAGATGTATGGAGTTGCTTTAGTGGCAAATAAAATATGAAGTCATATAAAGGCATTGCTGAGTGTGGTTGGCAGTATTCTTACCATTAAAGATAGCTATAAGATCAATAGCTATAAGAGATTGCTCCTAATACTACAAGATTTAAGAACACATAGGGTTCCAAAGACAAGGGAAAAGCAAATCCCCAGGAAATCATTGCATTCTCCAAACCTTTCTTTTGGGGGTTATTTTTATTTTGGCACATGTACTAGGATAAGGGGAGGTATTGTTTATAATGAATTATCAGTTGGGAAAGCATTGTAATAAAATCAATTCAATTTTATTATTTTTCTAAGTCATTAAATTTGATTGCAATGTATAACATTTTAAAATACATGTTTTCTTTTTATTAATTTATTGTTGTTGTATTACAGTTGTCCCATTTTTCCCTTTGTTGTTCTCCCATAATATATATTATTTCAATTTTCCCACTTAACTGTGATATTTATATTTTTTTTGGAGAGAATAAGTTAAAAGTGATGTTTGATATATTTTACTGGCTGAAGGGGGAAATGGAATATAAAATACAATATGAATCTGAATCAAATTATCTGTCCTTCAAAAATGTAAACTTTAGAAAAAGTAATTTATCAAGAGATGGTCTTTGTTGTTATATTGAAAGCAGGGGCTTTTGTTTTATCAAAATGCATACTTGGCTCTTCTAGGGAATATTTTTCAAGGCTAATCCTTACCCCCGAATTATGGCTGATAATATAGATTGGATAAATTTCATGCTTCCTCAAGCTTCCCCTCCCGGCAAACAAACTTGCTTTTGGCTAACAGACTTTGACATAGTGTTTTTTAATTTCTTTTTAAATAATATATGTGTAACTATTGTCACAACCCATTACAACTACTTAATAAAGAAACAGAAAATGAAGTGGATAAAATGAAGTGCTCTAACTTGCTTTCATGTTGCCAACAATATTAATTCTTAAAGGTTTACCCATTGATGAATGAATTTATTTTTCAGAGGGTAGGAATCCAGCAGTGTTAATTCTTGCAGTGCAGCAGACTAGAGCTGCAGGTTCTGAATTCCGGGAGACCGTCTCTGGGTTGGTGGCGAAGCTTTGGCATGCTTTTTTAGAAGTGGCAGCAGGCTAACAACTGAATAACTGGAAGGCCCTGCAGCTCATGGGAGTATCAGTGGGCGATCAAGTTTTCCTCCCCCAGACAGCAACAGCAGCCTAGCTTACAGCAGAGGCTTTTTATATACACCTTGACCCAAAGAAGCAGCTTTCTCAGAGGCAACATCTACCTATTCAGAGTTGCTATACAGTTTGCCCTTGGGTCCCTATGGGAATGAGATTAGTTCCCACACTGCTCCATGGGAACAAGATTAACTCAAAGGCCATTAGTTGGCCTACTCCCGTGGAAGGCCAGCCATATACAGAGAAAGAAAAACAGGGCCAGCCTCCCCTCCCCATCCTGACAAGCAGGTATCCCAGTAACAAAATTCTGAAAGTCAATTATTCAGGAGAGAATAACAGAGTTTTGGGTCTTAAACCAGTTAATAAATATTGTGGAAGACAGTTTATTGAGAGAAGTTAATGATTTTATTAACTTTCTATGATGAATATCATTTTAAAACAAGTTTTTGTTAACAATGTTAAAATTAATAATTTTCATATTAAACCATAACTGTTTAGCCAGATATTGCCAAGTAAGGTATATATTATATACACATTAATGTGTATTATAAACCCCAAACTGTAGATTTAATAATCTAACAATTTGATGTCAGGCTCTATTTTCCCAGCCAAAGAGAACTTCATGTAAGTACCCTCCTCCAGCCTATAATTCAGATAAAGGTCCATCTTGCCGTATTGATGCTTTAGGCATCCTATGTAATATTTTGACAGATCAATATTTCTCTCATTTCCTTACCATTATACACGACACCTTTCTGCTTACCCTAACAGTTCAGTATTCTGCATGTTCAAAGTGTTAACATAACTAACCACTCTCCCTCTCCTTTCTGCAGGCTTCCCTTTCCCTGAAAAATAGGAATAAATATATATACCAGTAAAATCCTTGGCAGTACGTATCTCTGCTCTTTTTCTTAACCAGGATCAATGCCAGTATTACATTATGGGAACTTTGTGCTCTTGATACTTGCACTTTGATGAGGAAGAACCCAGACATTGTATTCCTACTCCCTTTCTAGCTGTCTTCATCCTTTCAGTTGGTCATGTCAGATTTCTTGTGTCTTGGGCTATCAACAATGTCATGGGTGGGTGGGGCAATGGGGAGAGCAATGGGGGAAAATGAGATAACTATAATAGAACAACAGCAAATTAATTTTTAAAATATTTTTAAAAAGGAGACCTTGTATTAAACAGTAAGAACAGTCCAATTTTCTTTGTAGCCTATTGTACTTTTCAAAGAGGTTATATTTTCAATGATTTGTGTAGTTTTACTACTAAAGTAATTTCAGGAGTGAACCAAAGCTTGGATATTAGTATAATACAAAATATTTTTTCAAAGCTTATAGCATAAAGATACTCATATAATTGTAAAACAAAAACCTTAGTTAATCATGATTCATGTGCATGTACACACACATATTTCCCCTAAGTTCTAAGTTGAGCTAGTCTGAATAAATTTTACAAAACACATTGGAGTAACATAAAACTTTTTCAAGTAGCAGAACTTGTGTACAGAAGTATGATTTACATTACTTGTATTGTTTTTGACTAGGTGTGACACAGGACTGGGCAGAAGAGCCATGCATCAAATAAACGATTTGCTTGTGGTAATGAAGAGAGTCAGTAGTTCAGCTTGAATTAACATCTTATCTGTTTGTTCCCTTGAGTTGTCAGAACACTCTGCTTTCCTCCAGTCCTTGTTTTTCTTCATATGAATATTAAAAAAAGATTGGTTAGGGCAGTTAAAATCTAATATTTAATTCTGTTGCCAAAGAAACCAAAGAATTCTTGATACTGAATTTTGTTAAAATTTAGTGACATTTTCTCAATTAAAAAGTCTGTGGTAATTTAATTAAGCATGGTTGCCTTTTCATTTTTCAAAAGTGAAAATTTTTAACTTTTTATTTAATTTGGAGTAAAGCAAAATTTATAGAAACTTCAATTGAGGTTTAAGTAGTAACACTTCTCAGCCTTAGTTTTAGACCTGAGAATGTGGAAATTACTTACAAGAAATGTCCCTGACTTTACTAGAGATCACTATAGTGGAAAGATGCTGAGTTTCACTGGTGGTGGTCTTTTTTCCATGCTCAAAATTAGCATTTTGCTGAATAGGAAAAATAATGGGGCCACTGGTGAGTATAGTATTAATAAGAAAAAATATATGCATAAGTAAGTAAAGTCAGTTTGAAAGAAAGTCAGAGCAAAGGATGAGGGAATATGCAATTTATTTAGCAAGATGATGAAGAGGCAATATTTTGTCAAATAAAGGCATGAGTTAAATCTCAAGAATCTGCAGTTTAGGGCAAATGAAAATTAAGTTTTCAAGTTCATTCATCAACTTTCTGTGCCTCTCTCTGCTTCTTAAATAAGTTTAGTAAATTGTAGCAAAAGGCTTTCTAAAGAACAGATGAAGTTGAATGTGAACTCTGTTCCATAATGCATTAAGTCTAAATCCTTGTGCAGGGGTTTTAATCTGGCATGCCTGCAACTAATTTCCACATTATTTCCCACTGTGCCAGAACACCTCTTCTCTGCTTTGTCCAGATTGGTTTCTTCATGAGCCCATCATGCTAATTCTCTACCCTGATTACGGCTTCTGTCTCTACATCTTCTAAAGACTCTGCATGTCTTTCTAGATTTTGTTCTAGTGAATTCCATTCTATTTCTCACCATTTAGCATCTGTTTGTGGACTGTCTTGATCTATGCTTTTGAGTATTAATACAGGTTTACAGTTATATGAAAAAATATAATATTTAATAATAACAGTACAAGAATAAACTCTGTTTCATGTTCTCATAACTGCAAATAAACGTTTGTCCAGACTGTATTTTCTCTGCATATAGCTACTTCTGGTCATGTCTTACTTGTGTTTCTGCAGCTGTCAAGGACCCATGGACCACTGCCAAACATTTCTTAATTTTGTGTGGTACTGTGAGAACTAGGAAATGAAGTCAGGTGGGACAAAATGTTTTCACTTCACCCTTTCCCAATTTTCATAAACTTGGGAGAGGCTAAGATGTGCATATTTATGTAAAAAAAAAGATGCTTAAATTGTTAGTTTTCTTGATTATTAACTTTAGAAAATGGTCTCGTTGTCTGTGTTCAGAAAAATAGAAATAATGTAATTGAAAGCATTACTTTAGATTTCTGGATATGCTCCCAAGCACAAGAGCCATTTATTGAAGATAAGAGTGGTATCTTGGATGAGGAATAATTGAGATTAATAAATCCTAGGTATAGACCTGACTCAATTACCAACTGCATGGGATATCTCAGAATTAATATCTTGAACCTATCAATTTTCTACAACAAGCTGGTGACCATGGGCATAGTATTTACCTTATCTAGGTATGAATATCTTCAATTTCAAGGCATTTTGGACCAGTTTATCTATTACTAATCAATCTTTCAGCTTTAAAGTTTTAGTTTTTATTTAATTGTTGATAACAAAACTTATATTTGTCTTCTCTGAAGCATAAACATTTTAGACAGGAACAGAGGAAGTAGGTGCTGGCATAGAGATGGTAGAATGCCAAACTTGAGAGGAAAGGAGATAGAAACAACTTGCCAAGTACAAATATAAGGGAATCATTGAATTCCATAGGAATTTAGTCTTGGCTTTAGCAAACTTTACCAAAGATTAGGTAGATATTTATGCTTATTTTGGTATAAAGTCATTAGTGTGTAGAGCCTAAATTGTGATCACCTTAGAATTAGGGATGATGTCTTTAGGTTAATAATAGTTTTAAGAAATAAATCTGTTTTGTTCATTATGTTTGAATGTTTCTGCATATCGTTTTTCTTTTCTCATTGAAACTAATCTTTTGGGTGAATCATAATGCTACTGCTTATTCTTTTGTAATTGTTCATGATATCTTGACAAAGCTTAGTTAGGGCTAGAAGAATGGAGTTGATTAGCCATAAAATCCTACTGCATTAATGTTTTTCTCAGGATGTTTCCCTTATGTAACTTTACTAAGTTCATGGATCCTTGGCAACATCCCCAAAGCAGAGCAAGTTGGTGAGTCTGTTGATACACCACTATCTGTAGTTCATACTGCAGCAATTACCCACATTTATCCTCCTCTAGGAGTTTCAAATGCCAGCACAGCACTAGGCTTGTTGATAACATCATTTTTTTTGATAGCATCATTTTTATCTTTAACTGTTATAGTACTTAGAATCTGGAGATAATCACCAAGTGTCTTGAAAGCATTCAACCTCAAAAATTCTTGAAAGTAAGAAAAAATGTGACTTTAACAAATTTAAAAAGGTGGCTCATGATTAGTGGGCAAGCCATTGTGATATATGAATTGGTTTCTGACATTCAGCTCTGTGGTGGTAATGAACAATGACATCTGAAGCAATGTTCTCTGCTCTCATCATTGACAAATGTTTTATCTTTAATGGCAGCATTTGAATTGTGCCAAAACTGTTGTTCTTGGCTTTTAAGGTAAATCTGCCTTCTTCTTCTTCTTCTTCTTTTTTTTTTTTTTTTTTTTTTGATGTTCAGCTTTCCCTTTTAGAGCTATTAGTTTAAAGGGAAAGCACAAATGTTTTAAAAGTCCATTTCTGTAAGAGTGTTATGAGTACTCTTTTGTGCAAAACAAAAGAGTCTATAATATGATGCTTCATGGGAATATTGCCATTTTTTTTCTTTTCTGACTTTCCTTAATATAAGTGAACATCGAGTTTATTTTCAATGAAGCCACTGTCAACCCCAACTTCAGATT
This sequence comes from Noctilio leporinus, assembly GCA_004026585.1. Lineage (NCBI taxonomy): Eukaryota > Metazoa > Chordata > Mammalia > Chiroptera > Noctilionidae > Noctilio > Noctilio leporinus. Next base: position 37,801 of record PVIW01004821.1, on the reverse strand, counting down.
CTTTCATCAATACTAACAGAGGTTTTATTTAGCTTCAAAAATCATATCCCTCCTGAACTGATCTTGTATCAAGTTCCTATAAAGCTTGCAGTGTTATAAATATATAGACATCATTTTCACATTCACGATCTCAGAATGACCAAAATGAGGCAAAACAGAAATGAGAACAGCTCAGAATCTTACAGAATGCCTTGCTCTCTGTTTCCTGGGAAGGCATTGCCTCTCTGGTGGCACAAGTCCCTGGGCAGAGTCCCTGAAGGTCCCTCATGGCTTTAAACAGTGCAGTATAACACCAAATGGGGACCTACTCTTTTGGTTCCTGGTACCTGGATGTTTATTAAGCTGTGTTATTCTAGAACTCTGTTAGTTCCACTTCAGAGCTCACAGAGAACCAACTAGAGCAGTGTCTGGGATGGAGTAAATGTTCAATCCTTTTATGTTACCCACCCATCTGTCAATGCTGCTAAAGTAAATATGAGGGCTTGGAAAGATGAGCCATAGAACTGATTAATGGTTTAGAAGTAGATGAAGAGGTTCAAGTTATTTGTCCTAGAGACACAGAAGCTGAAACTTATACCAACATTCTTTCTTCTACAACAGTAGCTTCAAATGTGTTTCCAGGATACTCCTAAAGCTCAAGATCACATGGAGTTCAAAAGAGCCCCACTTATATTTTCTTTAGAGAAGCTCAGCTTCCATCAGTTTTAATATTCATTTCTGTGTATGATTTTATTTGAACCAGGAGTTAGAAGGATACCAAATCCTTTTAAATCCTATTTTATTTTATTAAGAAAAAAAATATGTGGCAATAAAATGTACTTTATTTTCACTGGATTTTAAATGAGGCAAAGCACTTGTGAGGCATCTGCTTACTCATCTGTCCAGTGAGACATTGAATACTTACTTTATTCAATTCTTAAAAAATTTTATAATCCTCCAAAAGGACTATAATATGGTGGATTGTCTCCTACTTTAGTCACTAAGGAAAATACTAGGGTCAAAGTGAGGTGATCTTATGGAACACTGAGCACCAAGGGAGTGCAGTAAGTTAACAGCAACTTACTGCAAACTCTTGGAGTAAATGAAGTTAACAGACCTTCCCATTTTAAAACTTCTATAATCCCATGTGCAGAAAACTTTCTTAGTCCTGGCTGGTATGGCTCAGTGGATTGAGCATTGGCCTGCGAACCAAATGGTCACCAGTTCAATTCAAAGTCAAGGCACATGCCTGGGTTGTGGGCCAGGTCCCCAGTTGGGGGTACACGAGTGGCAACCATACATTGATATTTCTCTCTCTCCCTTCCTCCCTTCCCCTCCCTCTAAAAATACATAAATAAAATATTAAAAACTTTCTTAAAAGATAAACAATTCATAGGTTTACATTGGGCTAGCCAAAAAGTTTGTATATTTTCTTATGTAAAATAAAAGACAAGTTTTTCATTTTCACCAATAACTTGATTGAGTTGTATGGGGGACCCCTGACCTGCAGACATCCCTCAGTGCTGTGGATAAAATGAATGCTTCCAGGTGGGATTGACTTTGGGGGGAATGGGTGGATGGGGAGGGGGACAGAGGGGAGCAAAAAGGGGATGGATGTAATACAACAACAATAAAATTAAAAAAAAAAAAAAAAATGAATGCTTCCCAGGCAGCTTGTGCTAGGGGAGAGGAAACTGGCAAGTTATCTGATAGACAAATGCCTTGATTACCTTCCTCCAAGGTCTTTTATTGAGTGCAGTTAGCTTGAGGGCACATGGCATGCATGTAAAGCTCATCAATCAATGTTAAACAGTGCTAATTACAGAAAATGAACATTATTCATGAATAACAATTGAGGGAACACTGAGATCTTCCTCAGGTCAGTGTGTATTCATTTAAATTAAAAATTAAAACCTCTGCTGCTGGTACAATAAAGCAATCAATCAAGGTAAAAGAACAGGGCAAGCTTCAAAGGTTATATAGAATGTCCTTATAGCCAGATTCCCACCAGGGCCCCCTGGCTACAGCATCAAGGCCTGTGTGCACCCAGCTTTCTTGGCTTTCCAGTCAGGTCTTACAGGCTTGGCCTGGCCTGTGCAGGGCTCCATGCCCCGACACCTCCCCAGGGGAACCCCAACAGAGTTGTATATTTTGAGTATGTCAACTATCTCCCATATGGTATAACATTTATTGTTCTCATTTAGTGTCCTAATTTGATTGCTATCAACTTCAACTTGTCTACATGACCATGAAGCATCATCTAGTGAGAAATCTCCAGCAAAAATCTTTACAACTCACTTTTGATATCTTTGATCAATCACAAAACCTTCTCCATACACTGCATTTTTTTTTTTACATTTCAATTGTGCTTTTACCTTTTTGAAATAATAGAGTAGTATGCTGAAAATGTTGCATTTTTCTTCCATCTTCAGTATTTAAATGGCTACACAAAATTTCACCAATTTTGATTAGCTTTTTTTAATGCATGCTGGTAGAACAGCTGTCAAAATACAATCTAATAAAATTACTTTGAATGAAGTTAAAGAGTTAAAGACAACTAAGCACCACTAGAGACATTTTACAGGAAAAAAACAAACAAACTTTTGACCAACCCAATACATATGAGGATTTTAAAGAGAAAAAGCACACATCCCTCCTAGCCTCTTTCAAAGCATCAAGTCTGTTTTCCTGGAGGCCAAAGGCTTGGAGAGTATTAAATGCCCAAACATTCTAGTTCAATTTGGTTTCCTGGGATATTATGGATTTTACTTCTGTAAATTTTATTTGAATTTTTGTGGTCTCTTTCAACCAGCTATGAGATGAGATTATTTTGTTGTTGCTTTTTATTTGTGATTGTGTGTGTTTGTTTTTAGTACTGAATATAATGGGTTAGTACTGAATATAAGCTGCTCAACTTGCAGTCAAATATTTAATCCAAGTCTCATGTAGTTCAGCTCCACGTGGAGAATCTAAGTGATGGAAGTGACATGTTGTCACCCCAATTCATGGTGGAAAGTTATATCGGCATGCAGAAAGGCTTAGCTTTTTTCTCTTTCTTTAAAGTGAAGTTGCTCAGTAGAAATCCTACTTAAGAATGATGGTGACAAGCATGAGAAGGTGCAATGCTACTAAATATGAACATAAAATTACAAGAACAAAGGTTCCTTGAGCTGAAAAATAAATTAGTCCCTCAGTAATTTAATTAAACATAAAATATAAAACAGAAGGAAAACTACTTTCAATCGTGATCTTCAAAATTGTTGGCCTCAGGACTTTCTCAGGTACAGAGCAACAGATAAAATGCAGCTGACAAGTTTATTTTTTGTTTCTGTTGACTGCTCAAGGAGGTGACAGTTGTGAGCCTTGTACCTGACAGTAGAAGTGGGCTCACCAAGGTGAATGTAGGATAACTTCTCCCACCTAAATAATTGCCCTCTCAGATAGTAAGACCTTCTGTTTCTTCTGAAGGATAACTTCTCTTTGAAACTGCTATGGGCCAAGGGCAAAAAATCCATATCTTGGAGTAGAAGGGAGAAGAGCACTTTCCCCAAGACATCTGCACACTGCCCTGCCTCCAGCAAAGTCCCAGAGCCACTTCTATTAGACTTGAACATGCAATTCGCTTGGTGGAAAACCTAAAGCCTATTCTCTATAAAAAGAATAAGAGGTTAAGTTACCTGCCCATGGCTGAAGGATATGAGCTTAGAGATGTAACTTTGAGCAGTGAATGAGATGAACAGGGATAAGGAAAGTTTAAAAATGGCCTATGGTTATGGGGAGGTTGAAAATTGAGAAACAGATACTGAATGGTTACTGTATTTATACACAGAATGTATGTGTTGCCTGACTCCACTAGTGAGCATATCTAGAACCAACATTCACTCTTATTTATTATCTTTGCCAGAACATTTGACCACATCGGGTCATTAGCTTAATAGGCTCCTTAGTACTCCCAAGAAGCCAGGTGCACAGTTGGTCCTTTTACATCTACTCTTTTCCTTATTTTATAAAATGAAATTCCGCTTATCATTCGTATATTCCTTTATTCATTATTTTAAGAAATATGCATTGGGCACTTAACTATGTTTAAAGAACACTTAACTAGACAGTGTTCTTTGCATTGGTGTAGAGCAGGAACAAAATAGTCCAAGACTTGCCCTCGCACAGTGCACATTATAGAGGGAGTGTGCAGCAATGAGCAAAGTAATGGCAATATTTACAGTATAGGATATGGTGATAGGTGCAGTGGAGAGGAATATAGCAGGGAGGTGACTATAATGGCTGGGGACAAAGTTGCAACTTTAGTAGAGGAGTGAAGGAAAGAAAGGCTCACTGAGCAGGACACAGTTGCATAAAGGTGGGAAGTAAAAGTGCAATGTGGACATCTGAATGCAGACAGGTTGCATACGCAGAGCCCTGTGGGAGGTTGATGTCTGGCAAACTGGAGAAACCATACAGACCACTGAATGGATGCCGCAGGGGTGATGGAGAAGACTGGGGGCAGTTGGGTGAAAACACCATGCAGGACTAGAAGTGCACTCTGATGGCTTCAGCTTTCTCTGAATCAAGGAAGCCACTTAATAGGTTTTGAGCAAAGAGTACCAGGATGAGTTGGGGTTTTCTTTCTTTCTTTTTTTTTCAGGTATAATTGACATGTAAGATTATATTCATTTGAAGTGTAATTGGCTTTCTGAGAGGATCACTCTGGCTGCTGTGTTGACAATACACTGAAAGGAAGACACAAGGAAGTCATTTGTAAGCTCCTTGTGTAAAGGATATTCAGGTGGGAATGATGAGGAGCTGTGTGATGTATGTGTGAGTCTAGAGTTCAGGGGAGCTCTCCACTGATATTTCTAGCTCTCCTTTTTCTATATTCATGGAATGTGTCTAAATGTCTCCCCTTTCTCCCCTTTGAATAATTAAACATTCAGCAGCCTCTGTGAGAAAATGATGTAAAAGACAGTTAATTAGAGAAAAGAAAGTTTACTTCAGGATAACATAAATCCTTATGCAGTGAGATATTCACAAATGTTGCTGACTCAAACGAGTAAATATCCTTATGGAATTGAAAATATGTTCCGGGCTCCTGTGCTAATGTTCTTTATTGCACCGTGAAGGTCATTGTTAATTGTTTCCTTTGAGTTTTAAAGTCAACAGTGATGCTAATTTCTCCAGGTTGTCTTTTTTCTCACTAAGCTAATTAATGCAGTGGTATAAGCACCCAGGCCAGGCACAAGGGTAGGCAGGGGGTGCTGTGGTTGGAGCTCCTGAGTGAAGGGGTTGGGGCCAGGAGTATGGTGTCAAAAACTGCCACTTGAAGGTGACTTTGATCAAAATCACTGATGTTTTGTTCATCTCTTCATCCCCTGGCACCAAATTAATACCCAAGGACTTAAAATAGTTTTGCTGTGTTTGTCACGAGTGTATTAAATTTTATATCTCAGTATATGTTGATATTTTAGACAATAGGTATTTAATTTTAAAGCAGAAACAAGAGTGAAAAGTTAGGTTACACTCCTATATCTACCATTTAGTGACCTTGGAAAGGGCATTTAATACTCTTGGCTGCAGTATGTTTATCTCTCAAAACTTTTCTGTGAAAAACATGATATTTATAATAGAAACAAGGAAGTGTATTATAGCCATTAGAACCACAAAAGTTGAGGCTAGACTCTGGAGTTTCAAATTTTTGCTCTGCAGTATTTCTTACCAGGTAGGAGAATTTGGCCAAGTTTTTAAACTTCTGTGTGCTTCAGTTTGCTCATCTGAAAATTAAACTAAGAGTATACTCTTCTGAGGATTAATCCATAAAAATGCCTATAACAGTGCCAAATACATAGATCCACTTAGTAGTGATTTACAATAAATATCACTACCATGACTACCAGTAGCCCTACCATTGTGACTGCTATGTTCCTCTTCCTGCTACTGCTGCTCTAGGTAAAATTCTAAAAATAACCAAAGCTTCATGGTAGCTGCCAGAATCCTAAGACATTGTATTGGAATAAGACACTTTATCTCATTGAGCTTCACAGCTTTCAAATAAGATATTATGATGAAAGAACATTTCTCTCTCTCTCTCCGTCTCTCTCTCCCTCTCTCTCCCTCCCTTCCCTCCTTAATGGAGAAGTAAAAGTAAAAGTAAAATGAGTTAATAAATGTTACCAGGACTTGAAAAAAACCTAATTAATTTGTAACCTTCTCATTCCAAATCAATGAAATAGTACATGATGCTTATTGTCTATTGTGTAGGCCACAGTGATTCTTGGATAACCTTTGTAGGCTTTATTACTCTTTTCTCATTCTGTGATAGACTAGAAGAATCTTGTTTTCTCTACCCTTAAAACTCAAGCCTTGAAAGGAGGAGAGATAGTAGAGATAAATGGGGACATACACTGCAGACAGTTGGGTCACATTGGCCTGGGAAGGATGGCTAATTCCTCACTGGAGCAGGATATTGTAGCCTGTGCTGTTCTTGACTGAATCCTGAGCACCTCAGAAATGCCTAGTACATAGTGGATGGACACACAATAGAGGAAAGTGGAAGTTAAAGGTGTGGCACTGTCCTGGATATTGCTTTAATATTTTATTGATACCAATGCCCTCAAGTTCTCAGTGCTTGGGAAACAACCCACTTTAAAACCAGCTTTGAAAACAAAACCACCCCTAACAGAACACTGGTAGAAAGTTCTCAGTGCTTAGGAAACAACCCACTTTAAAATGAACTTTGAGAACAAAACCACCCCCTAACAGAACACTGATAGTAGAGAGAGCTATTTAAATGAGCAACAGAATAAACATCGAATTGTTTGAAATAATAGATATATAATACTTCATAATTATGTATCTGTTTTATAGAGTTAGACGTACGCACACAGATGCTAACAATACAATTAGCTCATACTTCTCTTTAACTGCCCAATCATCCAGTTTTATTGCATCCAGAACTATCACACATAAATGCTTCATCCTAGAAATTCTAAATAAACATGTTCGACCTCCTGAAATAATACCTACCATGATTTTTTTCCCTTTTTTTAAATTGTGGATGTGAAAACATCATTTAGAATATTTCATTAATAGTGTTAAAAAGGAAATTTTAACTGAGCTAATTTTAAGTATCTTCTTGACTTTATTCAATGATTCATGAATTGGGCAGCAACCAATCTGCAGATAAAATGTAGCTCTAGGAGTTACAAAGTGAAAGCCTTTTTCAGGCAGAAAGGAGTGAGAATTGGGCAGTTACAATAGCAAAAGTGACTTGGTTGTGGCCAGCTCACCTTCCTTCAGGGCATGGCAGGGGTCTGTCAGACAGATTACCCAACTAGAGCTGAGCCTGTGATTCCTGAATATCTGGTTTAAGGTTACATTTCTGGGAGAGCCTACAGAAACTATAATTAAAGTCTCAGTTTGGCAACATGGAGCTTAGCTGAAGTGACTCCATTTTGGGCCTGTTATCTTGTTTTATACAGTATCTTCAAAAAACCTAATTTTGCTTTATTACATTTTATAGTTTTCTCATGCTCTCCTTCTCCTTGGGAATATCAGATAAATATTCCCAAGATTCATTCCTATTCCCATTCTGTCTCTCTCCCTCTCAACAAACCCATAAACTCCCCTATAATAACTAAGACAAAAATATATGGGAAATGTTCCTTCTCATCAGCAAATAGTGCTAAAAATTGCAGGTTTTCAGTGGTAATATTTTGTTTAAAAAAATTCAACTGAGTACATTTAAAGATCAAATTGGCTTTATTCAAGGATTCCTGGGAAGGTCACTTTTCCTTTAATGGATGGTAGGGGGTCTATGTGGCAGAAGACCTCACTAGAGCTGATCAGATAATTCCAGGTTGGCTGCCTAAAGATTCCAGTCCTGGGAGAAGCTGAGACCACAATTAGGTTAGGTATTAAATCTTGGTTTGTTGATGAGGGGCTTAGCATATGTGGCCTCATTTCAAAACTTGGTTTCAACAGTTTGAATATGTGTTTAAAGCATTGGGTTTTTATGAATAGGTTCCCCCACACTATGAGGATGGCTTAAAGTAGAGCCTTGCATGTGAAAAACTTATGAACCTGAGCCCTGCCCACAATCTCTTTCCTTTCTTTTCAACATGTAAGCGTGATCACATCAAATAAATAAAGAGCATATTTGCATTTTATTGATATAGACACTCTCTAGCTCTCTAGAAGCAAAATCAAATCTTGCTTAAAAAAGAAGCCTAATGCTTCTTGGCAAAGTGGTACTGTCCATGTGGGTTCTGATGATCCGTCATTATTTCCTGCTGTCAGGTCAATGGATTGCTCTGGGACTCTGTATGTTATCTCTGGGCTGCCTTGTCAGGAACTCGCTGCTCATTTAAAAATCTAGGCCTATTGCTTATAAAGAAAATATAGCTCTGCCAGAATTAAGACTTTTATATGATTAGAGTGTTTATTTCGTTGCATAAAAAATAATAGCAATAAAGCTGCTAAAACAGCAAGCTTTTATTGTTGTTATTCAGAAATCCTTTACTTTGCTAAAGAAATTTGCTGGAAAATCTCTTTGTAACATAAGCTCCTAAAAGAGAACATATGTCTTTTGTGTATTTTGGGCCACATCTACAACTCATCAAATTGTGTATGTTTGTAACATTGATGGAAGAGAGGGTATGCATAAAATGTTGGTTTGGGTTTTAACAGCAATTAAAATGGAAATATTTGGACTTTACAGAATTAATAGCTATAGCAATAGCCCTCATGAATGCCATTTTCCAAGCACTCTCCCAAGCATATGTAGGAGTTTCCACAATTTGACTACCAGGATAGTGTTCTGAGTAGTTGTTAGTATTACTACCTTTATACTAAGAATAAAGAAGAACAGCATGTTTACTGAATTTTACAAACTGTTTAAAAGGTATTATTAGACACTTGCTGCGTTATCAGAAAAGCTCTATCAGTATGCTGTGCTATCACCATGTATCTGGTTAAGCTCTGTTTGCTTACAATGGATTACACACACACACACACACACCAGATACCATTGAGATGCAGATACCTAGGATTTATGTTCTGCCCTATCTCCTGTGAACTAAAAGCAATTTTATCTTGTACTCTTTAGCTTCTTAATATCCTTGTAATGGGGAAATTTAAACTTAGACTTTTAACTAACATGGTTTAAGAAAGATTTTTAGAAGCACCTGAGGCTGATTTTTAATGCACAGGAGTCTGACTCCAGAACTCCACACTTAGCCATTGCACTGCAGATCACAAGCTACAAAAAATGTTTCCTAAGGGCAGCTTCATTCACAAAATTAGCTCTGGGTTTGGGGCAGCTGGGAGAGCAGTGTGTTGGTAGGTGTGTGTGCACTCTCCCCTTTTTTTCTGATGTACTGATACCATGCTCATGCGGTTTGCAGCAGCTGGGCACAGGCATAACTGCGTCTCTAGCCCTCATTTTGTGTACTACGTGGGTGAGCAGCAGCAGCACCAGCTACCTAATTCCTACTGCTACCGCCTACGCTTCTCCCCCTATTTTCTGCCCTTATGTCCTAATGTTTCTGAAAATAATTTTTGAATAAGCGGAATAGCAAGATCCCTTTGCTCTGCCGTGTCTTAAAAAATAACATGACTTTTCTGAAATAGAAATTCTTTTTCTAAGTTTGTACTTCCAAGACTAAGTCTACCCCAAATTATCCTCAGCTGTGAGATAAAAGTGTCCTTGAAAAGGTAATTTATGAACAAGGTTAACTCCCATAGATTAAACAACAATAATGCATAGAATATCTCAAGGTGAATCTTGATCAAGTAATATGGAGAATACTCCTTTGGCCTTTACAGTGACCTGAGCAGAAGGTGTAATTTCCCTGAAACAACAACTTGGAGTACATTTTATTGTTATGGAAAGACATTCCACAAAAAATCAGAATTATGCAGCAATGGGTTTAAGGCTGTGAGAAGCAGATATGCCTAGCCCTTGATGGATTTCATGATGGAAGCAAGATAACACACAGTTTGTCTATAAGCAGCAGATGAATATCCCAGATAAATAACTATGAAGGGAGAAATCCTAAGACAATATCACTGACCACTCAGTATATTAACAGAATCATTGCCTGGGCTTCTATCCAAAACATCCAGGAGCACACTAAGGTGAAGCAATCTGATGGCAACCCATAAGACCCATGTTATTTAAAAATAGAATAAAGGGAAACATGCAGCCCCGTATTTTTACTGGTAGCCTACCGTTTCTTACAGCTAGGGCTTTGGAATATTTAATGTTTTTAAACTGTTATAGTTGTTACACTTTTTCCCCCTTGGCACATCTGTACCCAGCCCACTCACTGCTTCCATAATCACTCCCCTCACTGTTGTCCATATATGTTCTTTGACTAATCCCTTCACCGTCCTTCAGTCAGCTCCCACATGCCCTGCCCCTCTTACAGCTTTCAGTCTGTTCTGTGCCTCTAGTTCTCTTTTTCTCATTAGTTTATTTTATTCATTAGATTTCTCTTATAAGTGAGATCACATGGTATTTGTCTTTCACCCACTGGCTTATTTCACTTAGCGTAAGAGCCTCCAGTTCCATCCATGCTGTCACAAAAGCTTGGAATTCCTTCTTTCTTTCTTCTTCCTAGTATAGTATTCAATTGTGTAGATGTATCACGGTTCTTTTTATCCACTCATTTACTGATGGGCACATAACTGTTTCCAAACTTGACTATTGTAAATAGCATCGCTATGAACATGGAGATACATAATTTTTTTGAATTGGTGTTTTGGGATTCTTTGGGCATATTCCCAACAGTGGAATTGCTGGGTCAAAGGGCAATTCAATTTTTAGTTTTTTGAGGAAATTCTATACTGTTTTCCATAGAGGCTGCATTCCCACCAACAGTGCACTAGGGTTTCCTTTTCTCCACATCCTCGCCAGTATTTGTTGCTTCTTGATTTATTTATGATAGCCAGTATGATAGGTGTGAGGTAATATCTCATTGTAGTTTTAACTTGCATCTTTCTGATGGCTAGTGGTGTTGAGCATTTTTTTCATATGTACATGGGCCATCCTCCTTGGTGAAGTGTTTATTCAGGTCCTTTGCCCATTTTTTAACTGGATTATTTGTCTTTCTGCTGTTAAGTCATATAAGTTCTTTATATATTTTGGATATTAAACCCTTGTCCAATATATCATTGACAAATAAGTTTTCCCATAGAGTCAATTCCCTTTTCATACTGATGATGGTTTCTTTTGCCATGTAAAAGCTTTTTAATTTGATATAGTCTCATTTGTTTATTTTTTCCTGTAGTTCCTTTGCCCATAAAAGATAAATGACTAAAAGTATTACTATACAAGATATCCCAAATTTTACCAGTTGTGTTTTCCTCTAGCATTTGCATGGTATCATGACATATCTTTAAGTCTTCTATCCATTTTGAGTTTATCTTAATGCATGGTGTGAGATAGTAGTCTAGTTTCACTTTTTTGCAGTACTAGTTCAGTTCTTCCAAGATCATTTATTGAAGATACTCTACTTCATTGTATGCTCTTGCCTTCTTTGTCAAATGTTAAATGACCATAAAGACATGGGTTTACTTCTAGACTCCCTATTCTGTTCCATTGATCTATGTGTCTGTTCTTATTCCAAAGTGGCCTTTGTAGTATAGTTTGATATCAGGTGCTATCATTCCTCCAGATATGTTCTTCTTTCTCACGATTGCTGAGGTTATGCAAGATCAGTATTTGTTCCATATAAGTTTTTGGAATATTTGTTCTAGTTCTGTGAAATATGCTATTAATATCTTAATAGGAATTTCATTGAATCTATAGATTACTTTGGATAGTATAAACATTTGAATGATATTAATCTTTCCTATGCATGAACATGGTATATGCTTGCACTTATTTGTATCTTCTTCAATTTCTTTCTTCACTGTCCTATAGTTTTCTGAGTAAGGTCTTTTACCTCCTTGGTAAATTTATTCCTAGGTACTTTACTCTTTTGTTGCAAGAGTAAATGGGATTGTCTTCCTAGTTTCTCTTTCTGATTGATATTCCTCATTAATTTCTCAATATTGACTTGTATCCAAATTTGACTACTTTGCCAAATTTATTTATTAGGTCTAGTAGTTTTTTGGAGAGCCTATAGGGTTTTCTATGTACGGTATCATGTCATCTGCAAACAATGGCTACATTACTTCCTCTTTTACAATTTGGATGCCTTTTATTTTTTATTTTTTCCCTCGTCTGATTGCTATGGCTAGTACTTCCAGTACTATGTCAAAGAAGAGTGGTGACACTGGACACCCCGACCTTTTCCTGATCTAAGGGAAATGCTTTTAATTTTTGCCCATTGAGTATGATGTTGCAGTAGGTTTCTTGTATGTTGCCTTTATTATGTTGAGATATGCTCCCTCTTTTCCTCCTTTGTTGAGTATTTTACCCTGGTAAAATATTTTACCATAAATGGGTGCTGTATGTTATCTATTGATATGATCATGTGATTTTTGTCTTTCATTTTGTTTATATGGTATATCATATTTATTGATTTGCTGATATTATACCATACTTGCACCCCTGGAATAAAACTCACTTCATATTGGTGTATGGTCTTTTGGACATATTGCTGTATTTTGTTGCTTACACTTTGTTGATAATTTTAGCATCTATGTTCATCAGAGATATTGGTCTGTAATTTTTTTTATGGTGCCTTTACCTGGTTTGGAATTAGGATAATACTGACCTCATTTTAAAAAGTTTTGAGGTCTTCCCTCTTCTTGAATTTTTTTTGGAATAGTTTGAGAATGGTAAGTGTTCTTCTTTGAAGGATGGGTAAAGCTCATCTAGAAGCCTTTTGTCCAGGGCTTTTATGTGCTGGGAGTTTTTTGTTTGTTTGTTTGTCTACTGCTTCAATTTCAGTACTTGATACCAGCCTATTCAGGCTTTCTGCTTCATTCTGATTCAATTTTGGAAGATTGTATATTTCTAGAATTTTATCCACTTTACCAGGGTTGTCCAATTTCTTGGTCTATAATTGTTCACAGTAATTTCTTACATTTTGTATTTCTGTGGTGTCACTTGTTACTTCTCTTCCATATCTGATTTTATTTATTTGGGTTCTCTTGCTTTTATCAATTTTGTTTATCTTTTCAAATAACCTGTTCCTGCATTTTTTTTTATCCTTTGAATTGTTTGTTTAATCTCTGTGATTTACTTCTGCTCTGATCTAGGTTATTTCTTTACTTCTTTCAACTCAATTTGAACTGTTTGTGTTCTTATTTCTTCTGGGTCTTTTTGATGTACTATTAGGTTGTTTACTTGAGTTTTTATTTATTTATTTTTTTAAGTAGGCATGTATTGCTATGAACTTCTTTCTCACAACCTCTTTTGCTGTGCCCCATAGGTTTTGGTTTATCGTATGTTCATTTTCATTGGTATTCAGGTAGCTTTTGATTTCTTCCTTGTTCTCATTGTTAATCAACTCATTATTTAATAACATATTATTTAGCCTCCATGTATTTGAGTGATATAGGTGTTTTTTTTTTTTTTTTCCTTTATGTTGATTTCCAGTTTCAGATCATTGTGATCTGAGAAAATACTTGATATGATTTCAATTTTCTTGAATTTGTTTAGGCTTATTTTGTGTCCTATCATGTGATCAACCTTTGAGAATGATCCATGTGCATTTAAGAAGAATGCATATCTTGCTTCTTTGGGGTAAAATGTCCTGCAGATCTCAATTAAATTCATTTGCTATAATGTATTGTTTAATGCTGCTATATCCCTGTTGATTTTTAGGTTTGGAAGATTTTCATTGTTGACAGTGAGGTGTTAAAGTCCCCTAGTAAGACAGCATGGCTGTTGATCTTGGTTTTAAAAGTTCTCCAAGATTCAGATTAGATATTTAGGTGCTCCTATATTAGGTGAATATTATGTTTACAAAGGTTATATCCTCTTGTTGGACTGAACTCTTATGTATTATGTAGTGTCCTTGTTTATCTCTTATCATGGCCTTTGTTTTGGAGTCTATTTTGTCAGACAGAAGTATTGCAACCCCAGCTTTTTTTCCCTTTTGTCTCCATTTGCATGCAATACTTTTTCCATCCCTCAATTTTCAGCTTGTGTAGATCTTTTATTCTGAGGTGGATCTCTTATTGATAGCATATGTATATGCAGGTCATGTTTTCTTGTCCTTTCAGCTGACCTATGTCTCTTGATTTGGGCATTTAATCCACTTACATTTAAAGTTATTAATGATAGGTACTCTTTCACTGACTTTTTTCTTTTTGTACCTGTGTTTCTCTCTCTATTTCTTCTTCTTCTTAAAGCAGTCCCTTTAGCATCTCTTGCAATACTGGTTTGGTGGAAGTGTATTCCTTCACCATTTTTGAGGGGTGGTCTGGAAACATCTTTACTTAACCTTTTATCATAAATTAGAGCTTTGCTTGATAGAGTAGTTTTGGTTGCAGGTTCTTGCTTTTCATTACTCGAAATATTTCATGCCAATCTCTTCTGGCCTATATTGTCTCTGGTGAAAAATCAGATGGAAGCCTTATCAGAGCTCCCTTGTAGTAACTAATTGATACTTTCTTGCTGTCTTTAAGAGTCTCTTTGTCTTTAAATTTTGCCATTTTAATTGTGATGTGTCTTGATGTAGGCCTCTTCAGATTCATCTCATTTGGGACTCTCTGTGCATCCTGAATTTGCGTGACTTTTTCCTTTACCAATTTAGGGATGCTTTATGTCACTTCTTTACCAGGTTTTCTATCCCCTGCTCCTTTTCTTCTCTTTCTGATATCTCTATGCTATGAATATTATTATGTTTCATGTTGTCCCAGATCTCCAGTCTTTTTAAGTTTTCTTTCATTTTGTAGCCCTGACTTGGTGTTTTTCTACCCTGCCTTTAAAATTGCTGATTCATTCCTCTGCTTTGACTAGATTGCTTTTTGTTTCTTCTAGCATAGTCTGTATTTCAAATATTGCATGTTTCATTTCCATCTAGTTCTTATTCAGAGTTTCTATGTTCTTTTTCATGCTGATGTAGTTTTCACTAAGTTCCTTGAGCATCCTTATAACCATTGCTTTGAACCCAATGTCTGATAATTTGCTTGCTTCAATTTCATTTAGTATTTCCACCACCACCCCCTCCCCCAGATTCCTCCTTTTCTTTCATTTGGAGATTGTTTCTTTGTCTCTTCATTTTAGCTGTCTCTTTTTGTTTGTTTCTATGTTTTAGATAGAACTGCTTTGACTACCTGTCTTGTATGGTAGCCTTATGTTTCAAAGAGTCCTATGATACCCAGTGGTGCACACTCCTTGGTCTCATGACCTGGATGCTCTAGATATGTACTTTGTATAGGTTATATGGGCTCTCCTATTGTATTTTGGTTCTGGTTGTTGACTTTATCACTGGGGTCTCCCTTCTGACTAACTGTCTGAGAGACTCAACCCCCACATGTCTTGTTCACTATTGCATAAATGCTGGAAGGATTAGCAAAATAACACACACACAAAAATATGTGATCAGAGAACCCCCAACCACACCAACAATTTCAATGGCAAAAGACCAGAGAATAGTAAAAGTGGAAAGAGACATAGAATATTAAGGAAAGGGGGGAATAAAAGAAAAGAATAAGAGAAGACCAAAATATAGAAAACTAATTATGGGAGGAGAAAAGGGGAACGAACTAACATGAGTAATGAATTAAAGGGGGAAAATAGGAAAAAGGGACAAAAAAAAGAAAAAACAAAAATAAGAAAAGGAAAGAAGAAGTAATCAATGAGTTAATTAATGTTAAGAGCAAAATAAGAGATATGACAGCAAAATGGAGCCAATAATAGAAGAAATGTAAGAAGTTGATTTAAAAACTAATGAAAAGCTATGAAACAGAAAAATAATGAAAAAGAACAAAGTGGAATTCATCTCAACAGAGTTTAGTGCTTACCTGCTGGATCCTTCCAATTGATATGTCTCTCCTGTAGTCTGAGGCTGGTTTATGCCAGTGTCAGCTGTTGTCCTTTAAGTCTTTAAGCAGCTTGTTCAGAGCTACCAGTTATCCACAGTTTGTAGCTGATTCCTGAATCCAGAATGGGTAAAGATGGTCTTCACAGCTCAATTTTAAGAGCATTTAGGAAATGACCTAAGTCACAACCATATCCACCTCTGTTTGCCTTTGCCTGATGGCCTGCTGTTAGCCTTAATCTAGTCATAGACCTGACTGTTTCTGAGAGGGCTTTTGGTAGGATTAGGAGGATAGGATTCCCAGGTCCCTCATGGCAGGTGCCTTTCAGACTTCAGGGAAGATGGTTGGCATGTTCCCCACCCCCTTGACACTGGTCTGAATCTGTTTCGGATTACTTTCCTGTACTCACCAGTGTGAGACCCCTGATAGGCTATTGGTAGGGCCTCCAGAGTCCAGATTTTGGATCTGCTGGAAATGAGGAGGGTGTTTTATATGGCTCTCCTGTGAAAGGGCAGTGCCAGTCTGCTTCTCAGGAGAATATACAGCATGGCTGTGCCCCACAGCCAGTCTCTGACACCCCTTGAGTCTACATATGCTGCTGTCTCCTCAACAGGATGGAAAGAAAAAAGTATAAAAGGAAAAAAATGAAACAAAAAATTGAACAAACCACACAAAAGAAAAAAAATGCAAGGTGAAGAGAGCAGAATTGCAGACAGTAGGTGGGATGAGTGATATTCCATAGGAAACAGTGCCTGCTTTCTCCCCAGAAGGAGCTTGCTTTTCTCAAGCAAGATGGCTGCTGCCAAATCCAGGCATACCCCAGCACAGAAGGCCCATAGCCACTGGCCCACGTTGCTCCCCAGTACCTCCCGTGCCACATTCCCGTCACTGGAGCTCCAGGTGAGTGGTTGCAGACACAAGACCTATGCTTTGGCCTCTTTGAGAATTCAGAAGGTAAATAGTGACTTTGTCTCCAGCAAGTCTCATCACTCCCCAGCAGAAACAAACCCTATTGGCTTTCACCAGAGTGCTACATTGTCGAGATTCTGGCACTGGCACTCTGTGTTTGGGAGCCCCACCTCTGTTCCCGCTTCCCTCCTTTTAAGGGGGAACTCCCAAAGCTGTGCCACCACCTCTGCTTGCTTCCTTGTGAATGGGCAGCCCCTTTAATAACCTTACCCTTCCTGCAGTAGCGCTTGCTTGTTTTTTTTCCCCATCCTTGGTTAAAAGCCTCTTTTTCGGTTAGTTGATCTGTTTCAGGTATCTAATCCTCTTTAGTTTTATTTCCAATTTGGTTCTTAGAGGAGGGGCAAGATATTTCCTCCTACTCCACCATCTTTTCTTCACTCCTAGCAAGGGCTTTTGGATTTTTGTATTCATTTTGTTTCAGACCGTTAGCAAATTATTTCCTTTTCCTCATTTACAAATTCAACAAAGATGTGCCTCTTCGTAGGTGGTGCTTAATTTCTACCCTGTGCTTATATGTCATGCAAAACCATTCTTTTCAAGGAG
This sequence comes from Noctilio leporinus, assembly GCA_004026585.1. NCBI lineage: Eukaryota > Metazoa > Chordata > Mammalia > Chiroptera > Noctilionidae > Noctilio > Noctilio leporinus. The sequence continues at coordinate 20,374 of PVIW01004821.1, read as the reverse complement.
TTGTGTTTAAGCTGATGCAGTATATTTTTGTCTAATTTTATCTATAGACTTGTGGTGAGATTTTATCATAATAACTGAGTGAAAATAAAAAGCAGTTTATGAAAAGTCACAGTTAGCTCATTGACCAATGCTATAATCAAATGTTTGCCATGCAGTATCATCAGCATCACCTGGAAACTTGACAGCAATTCAAAGTTGGGGCCTAACCTTAGATGCACTGAATTGGGCATTAGCAATCAGTATTTGAATACCTACTGTGCATCAGCATCCTGGAGGTTTTGCTTAGCCACACAGTACTAAGCCTCATCCCCAGAAACTCCAGCAGAAACAGCCAGCAACAGGGGAAGTTTGAAAAAGTGATGAAAGACATGGCCCAAGGCCTGGTAACTTAATGCTTTGGCTTTTAATAGACCAAAAATTAATTTCTCATGTTAACCAAGAAAAGAAATGAAAAGGCCATTTTTTTCCTTTAGCATCTCCATTGAAATGGGGAGTAAAATGATAGTGAATGATGGGCCCATTAACAGTGAGATCAAAAGGGCATGTTCATCTTCTGTTATATTAGGTATTAATCCATCATCATTGAGCCAAAATGAATTTGTGTAAATTGTTGCGATTGCATGAAAATCACATGGGACTTATAAGTAGCCCATCAATTGCCAATCTTTTCAACAGGAATATAATGCATCCTGAATAGATCTAAAATGTTTTGTCAATTTTTAATAAAACACTTTATTTTAAGTTATCTTAGCAACTCAGTTCACATCATAAAAAATAAAGTTATTTCTATGGATCATAACTAAAATTATCCAGAAGGTTCTGATCATGTGAATGATACCAGAACACTTAGGATTTTTTCTATTTGTTTTGTACAACTTAATTTTTTAGGTTTTTAATCTTTTCTTCTGTAAGTTCTACTTTCATCAGAAAGTATTGTTATTAGTCTGATATAGATTTTATAGAAACAGTCTATCATTAAAAAGGGTCATCTTCTGAGGATCCTCTATTCTTTTCCCTTTAAGTATCAATTTTTCTCTAAGATAGTATTTTTATTTTAACTTTTTCCTGTAATAGTATATTTAAATATAAGTAGTTGTAGCAATATTTAACTACAATAGTTTATTTATAGTAGTATGAAATAAAGCCATGGCACCATGGTGCTTAGTCTTTCTGATAAAATATATCAACTAGATTTGATGCATAAGTACCTATGTGATTTGACACTACACATTTTTTAGTTAAACAATACATATAAATACTGTGGAAATCAAGTAAACATTATTTATTCGTTAGGATTTTCTTGCCTATTAAAAACAATGACTTGTACCTGATAACTATTACTGCATTTCAGTAAAGAACTATTTGATTGTTTGAGAATTTCTAACACAAGAAAATTATAAGATAAAGAAAATGTCTCTTTGGAGGGCAAACACGACATGCTTGCAGGGCTAAAGATAAGAGAAGATAGTTAAATAAACAGAGCATGAAAAAAAGAGGATAAAATATGGGTGAGGGAATGGTAATAGAGTAGTACTGATGGGTTCAGTATGGAAGTTGAACTAATTTGGATGACCTTCACTGAGGCAGGTGATACTCACTTTCCACCCTCCCAAAAAGCATTGTTTTAGACTCTTGTTACTGAAAATATTCATAAACATACAGATAACCAAGGAGGCTTGGATAGTTGGTTTTCAATTGAAGACACTTTGTTTAGCATTTGGCTTGATAAAATAGGTGTTGAGATGCTACAACTCTGATTATGGCTTTTGGAGCCATTCACCCTGATTATCACTTAACTGTATGTAGCATTGGCTAGTTTTAGTAATGTAAAATTACTTTTTAAAGAAGCAAACAAGGTGTTGTACTATTTCTAAGGAAAGAAAAAGATTTTTTAGATAGAATTTTTTCTCTCCAGACATATTTCAAGTGTACACTGCACAAAGAAAAGAATAAAGACTAATATTTTTCATCAGATAAAATTGCTTATTCAATAGTTTATTGGTCCAAATTTTTTAACAAAAGATTTTATTTCTTCTTCTGCTCCTTTGTTTAAAAGCCCAGACTCCAGCAAATAAATTTTGAAATAAGTTGAATTTTCCAAACAATACAAATGATATATTTAATGTTTAAGGGATAGATCGAAATGCAATCCTTCATACATCTCATACAAAGTAACATTGATAACCAAGGCTTTGATAAGTGCAAACACAATGGGTTTTTTCAGTTTCTATTTTGGTAATTACTTCTCCTTGGCAGTTATAGGAATGGATTAAGTTTTGAAACCAGAGCTGCTGTATATTGACACTGATATCAGCAGCATCCTCCAAAGATGTTCAATGTGCAGCTCTTCCAGCATCACATAGTGGTTCTACTTTGCCTTCTGTCTGCTCAGTGATAACAGTAACATCAATCACAGGTAAATTTTGATTTTCATGAAAATACATGGGACATTTGTTACAATTGTTTATTCCTGCTTTCTACTCCTCAAGAAATTGTAATTTAATACATCAGATGTATTAGAGGGCTGGAGGACATTTCACAAATCTATTAAAATGTTACTTCAAGTCATTTGAATGTAGGTGGTCTGTGGATTACTCTTGGAGACATCTTTGCCTAAAGGCCACCATTTCTAACAATCTGATAGCATGAAGCACCTCGCATTTCTAGCTCATTTGCTTTCAGTGGCCTGAAAGGGCAGTTACATAGTTTGATTAGAAATTGCAACTATAAATGTACAATCCCTTATTATTTTGTATCATCATATTCTTTTTTGCTGAATCAACTTTCTCAATAGTTACTGAATTTTTTTTGAAGGAAGGATAACAATAATGAAAAGTAAAAGAACAGTTTTACTGTGCATTTACATAGTGGAAAAAATTTTTTCCAACACCAAGATGACTTTTCTGCGTCCTTTTCATTTAAAAAACCACAAGTTGTCTATGTGTAGTTGGGAAGTTGTCAAATTGACTTATAAAGCTAGATGTATTCCTTTATGTGATCTTAATAACTTCAGATATCAACCCCTTTTTTCTACTTAATAAGGGTATAAACTTGACCTTTGGTTATCAATAAAAAATAGTGTGGAGCCCTGGCTGAAATGGCTCAGTGAATTAAGTGCTGACTTGTGAACACAAGGGTTACCAATTCAATTCCCAGTCAGGGCACATGCCTATGTTGCAGGCCAGGTCCCCAACTGGAGGCACATTAGAGGCAATTACACATTGATGTCTTTCTCCCACCCATATCCTCTCCCTAAAATTAAATAAATAAAATCTATTTTAAAAAGAAAGCATTTTTTTAAAGTGTGGAATTGGGCCCTGGCTGGTGGCTCAGCGGAATGGTGGCAGTCTGGGAACCCAAAGGTTTCTGGTTCAATTCCCAGCCAGGACACATAATCAGGTTGCAAGCCAGGTCTCCAGCCAGGTCCATAGCTAGAAGCAGGTGAAAAGCAACCATACACTGATGCTTCTCTCTCTTTCTTCCTCCCTCCCTGCTCATCTCTCTAAAAATATTGAATAAAATATTTAAAAATAAATGTGGAATTGCTGTTTACATTGGGGTCATAATTTATGAAAGGTCTTTGAAGAATTTGAATATATATCTCATTTAACTCATGATACTTTGAAGAAGGTGATATTCTCCTTTAAAAATGTTGAAATAGACCGAAAGGGAATTTATACTCTACAAATTTAGAATGACAAAGCTGAAATATTTTTAATGGCCTATGTCATGTACAGATTATTTATATAAGTTAGGAATTTTAATAACTTTTTGGCATATATAATAATATTGTATCATAATACTTTTGTAATAGCTTTACAACTCATAGTAACTCATCTGATGGTAATTATAAAGTAATTACAAAGTTATTCATGTTAACATTACTTAAAATTTAATAATTCATGCTGTCACTAAAGCCATTGGTACACATTAAAATTCATCTACTTATAACTCAGGCAACAATTGCTTCTTTTTCATGTTCTTACTACAAACAGAAACTAACTCTATAACATAAACATATAAGGAATTTAATAGAAGGATCTTAGGGAAACTGGCAAGTTTGATGGGAAGGCAACAAGCCAGTCCAAGAAAAGGCAGGAACTTAGACACGCCAGAGCTCTTGGTGGCAGGAAAAGTGTAACTGAGGCACCCAAGTGCCCCAGTGCCCTAGGATCAAGGTATTATTCTAACCATGTCTTCTATTTTTATTTTTCTACTCAATTCAAACTCCTTACAGATGAAGCTCCAGAGGCCCCTCTGGCTTCCAGGATTTATCATCCCCTCTGAGAATATAACAATTGGAGGAGAGGAAGTTCTTCAAAGGAACTAGGTACACTGTAGAGAAGGGGAATGAATATTAGCTGACAAACAGCAACAAAAGAGAAAATCTCTCAGTTTTGGAGAAGTGGTAATAAATAACTTCCTTCTTATTCTTCTGAGTTCAGTACACATATCCCCATGTACACATATGCACACACACTCATAAACAGAGAGAAAAATCAGAAGTGACACTGTCACATATTTAAGTCACAATAAAGCTGGCTAGAAAATGTGGTGTTAGAAGGCTTGTCAGACTTCACTTCTTAGTGGGACAGACTCACCAGCAGGCACTGGCAAAGCAGTGAACTCCAGCCTCCTCAAGGGAGGCCCCTGACCACACGGCAGCGTGCAGACCAGCATGTGGCCTTTTCCTTGAAAGGCTAACCCAAAAGAAAGAAAAGACACCTTTCTGCACTTGCTCCATTTTCCCCTCATTTCACACACTGAAATGTCATCTCTTTTGCCATGGGGATAAGTGAGTAAAAAGACCAGAAGTATTATCCTAGCAGAAGTTTCTTCACAAAAAGGCACGCACGTGATTGGGGAATTTCAGGATACTCACTATACAGTGTTTATTATAGCTTTAATTTTTGTATCATAAATAAAAGTAATTTTTGCACAGTTAAAAAATCCCATCAATAAAGGTACAAATAAAGTTAAACTTACTCATGATACCACCACCACCCAAAATCACTAATATTTTAATGTTCATGCTTCTTTTATTATATACTTATGAACATATATATACCTTCATATCTTTTTCTTGACTCCTATAGCTTTTGTTTGTGCTTTTATAATTGAATTTATTGGAGTGACATTGGTTAATACAATTATACATGTTTCAAGTATACAATTCTATAATATATCACCTGTATATTTTATTGTGTGTTCACCACACAGAGTTAACCTCCTTCTACCACCATATATTTGATCCCATTTACTACACCCTCTAACCCTCTTGCCCTCTGGTAACCACTGTTCTCTTTCTGTGTCTATAGGCGTTTATTTGTCTTATTTATTCATTTGTTGTTTTCAGTTTTATATTTCACATGTGAGTGACATTGTATGGTTCTTGACTTCTGATTTATCTCACATAGTATGATATTCTCAAGATGCATCCATGTCATCACAAGTGGCAGTATTTCATCTTTCCTTATGGCTAATATTCCATTGTATATATGTACCATAGCTTTTTATCCAATCATCTATCGAAGGACACTTAAGTTATTTTCATGTCTTGGTCACCATGAGTGATGTTTCAATGAATATAGGAATATATCTATCTTTGTGAATAAATGTTTTCAAATTTTTCAGGTAGATACCCAGAAGAGAGGCTGCTGAGTCATATTATTTTTTGAAGAGTCTCCATATTGTTTCCTAGAGGCTATACCAGTCTACATTTCCACCAGCAGTGAATGAGGATTTCTTATTTTCTCCACACACTCTCTAACATTTGTTATTACTTGTCTTGTTGAGGTTATTCATTCTAAAAGGTGTGAAGTGATATTGTAGTTTTGATTTGCATTTCTCTAATAGTTAGTGAACTCCCATATCTTCACATACACACGAATTAATTCTTAACTAAGCTCTGTGCATGTTTTTTTGAAGAGTATTTAATAACAACATTTTACCATTTGTTAAAGGTCACTGGCAAAAGCAGTTTTATATAGGGGGTATTTACAAGGTTCCCAAGGATGAATATTGATGTTTTAAGAGGTGATGTTATTGTCCTTCAGAGAACTGAGCAAGGAACCTTGCAAATGGGCATAACTGGCAATTACATTATGGCTGTGCATTATGTGGACTCCATAATGTCAACATGATAAAAAAATTATCTATTATATTTAAACACTATCTTTTTCAATTCCTCAGCTTTACAAATGAAGAAACTAAGAATGAAAAAGTGTGAAGCTCTATGCTTTCTACCCCACTATGGTGTATGACTTTTCAGAAGTTGAGTAAAAAAACCTTGACATTGTAAGGGAATGATACTCTAATAGCTAGTATTACATGCTAGAAACTTCCCTTGTAGTACAATAATTCTTACAACAATTGTTGTATTTATTCCTCAGGTAACAATACTGAGGGTTAGAGTTTTAAACATTCCATTGCATTAAAATTCATTAGCACACAATTCATTTCTTAATATGATCAACTAAAAAAATCCTGACTCCTGATTTCTCTCTCATATCTGAGAGAGGTACCTATCTTCTAGGTACATACATTATGTTTTTTATCTTTATTACAAATCAGTAAAGCACTGAATATAATCCTCTGACGTAGAGATTAAGCAGTGTCCTAGAAACTCACAGCTAGAGAATGAGTCCTGCTAGAACTTATCCACTTTGCTACTAGGCTATTCTGGTAAAATAATGTTTTTCGAGAGAGATGCTGGGACAAATTTTTAATTGTAGTGTGAATTGAGAGTTACCAGTGCAAGAACTACAAATATATCCTAGCCTACAGATTACAAATGAGTGAGGATCGGAGCCTTATTTGATAATTGATAAACTCAGGATTAGTAACTGGAAGTCACCCTCAGCATTTTCACTAGGGCTTTCTCTGTCCTAAGACTGAGCCACTAAGTAACCATCGACTTCATCCTCTGGGAAATATAGTGGAGTTAGCATAGTCTTGTCTTCTTTTACATGGAGGTAAATATATCTGGACCAGGAGGAGCAGTGGGCATTATTTATTGAGGGTTTTTTTTTTCTAAGATTTTATTTTGTAGTTTTTAAAGAGAGGAAGTGAGGGAAGGCAGAGAGGGAGAGAAGCATCAATGTATGGTTGCCTTTTTCACCTGTATCCAGCTGTGGACCTGGCTGGAGACCTGGCTTGCAACCTCTTTTTGTGCCCTGGCTAGGAATCAAACCAGTGACCTTTGGGTTTGCATGTTGGTGCCTTATCCACTGTGACACCAGCCAGGGCTATTTATTGAGTTTTTAAGGATAGAAATGTTTATATGTTGATCTTTCATGCTAAATTGTACCACTAAGAACATTTCTTGGACTTCTCAGTAAATGTTTGCTAAATAAAAATAAAGAAAAAGGAATAAAGGATTTACGTGCAAACAACTGATTGTTCAATATTTTAGAGATTAATAGAGACATGTTTTACATATTCATAAATCAGCTAAAATAGACAATTGTATAGATAATATTATTTTCTTTTATGTAGTAAAAGTCATCTTCTCTAAGACAAATGTCAATAGAAATAGTAAAACATGGAAAATCAACAGTATTGCATTAAAATGTTAAGATAATTTATGTAAGGAAGGAAAACATGCCATAATTTATTTGTGAAACTTAAAAGGTCTGAGCTATAAAATGCACCTTGGGAATCAGTGAATTATTTTGCTTGGTCTTTGAAAAGTTAGTTCAGTATACTGCTATGACACATGAGCCAACAAATTCCTAAGCTTCCTTTAAAAGAGATAGGGAAGGGGGGAGGGAGAGGTAGAGGCAAAGATGGGGAGCAGCTTAGACAAGAACCTAGTATAAAGGAACCATGGACATGGACAACAGGTGGGATTGACTTTGGGGGGAATGGGTGGGTGGGTGGGGGGACAGAGGGGAGCAAAAAGGGGATGGATGTAATACAACAACAATAAAATTAAAAAAAAAAAAAGAGATAGGGAAACAAAAGTGAAAATACTGCCATTCCAAGTTTTACCAGCACATATACTATATGCACTTTGTATACTCTCCCTGCAAGAAATTTAATGGACTTGATGAAGATCCAGAGGAGGGAAACTTAAATTACTAAAGGGATTCTGGTACTTCTACTAAAAATAACTATAGAAATTATATCCAACATTGCTTCATTCCTTATTGTATACCAGTTAAAGTGAGACATACATTTACAAATCAAATCCTTATAAAACTTTTTGGGGCAGGTAGTATCATTTTATCCCCATTATACAGATAAGGCTACAAAGGCTCAGAGAATTTAAGTTATTTCCCCAAGTCACACATCTAGTAAGTGGCTGAAGCAAGATCTGAACCCAGGTGATACCATCCTAAAATCCATGCTCTTAACCATGACATTAAATGGAATGTCATGCATGCAGTTTTGGAAAAAGAAGGCAGAGGAAAAAAAAAACATTTTGGACATTTTTACAATGATAAACATGCTGATAAACTTAACTTAGATTTGTCCTTCATTTATGAAAATGCTGTAGATTTATCATATTTTTAGACAAATAAAAGAAAGTGATACTTTAGGCAATTGCAAGCAAAATTAAACAAACAAAAAAACACTTTCAATCACTACATTATTTCAAACAATACTAGGGGTAAAATATCAGCAGGATCAAAAAGGCTTAGAAGACTTCATTGATTATAGCTTCATAACCAGGAAAGCTGTTTTTTGTTTTTGTTTTTTACCAACAAACATGAATAATTTTCATGTGTTTATGTGATGTTAATTTCATGTTAGTGTCCTGGTCTCCACTTCATTTCCTCGAATTTGGAGAGAAATGCACCAGGCTCTGAGCCTGTTTTTCTTATCCCCTCTCCTGCTGGGTGATTTCAAGGGTGATGGTGTCACAGAAACTTTCCCCTCATCTCAACAATTTCCTCATATTGGTGCATCTTGAATTTTGTCATTATCCAAAAATTCCATGTGCAAAAATTTTAACAGTAAATTATCCTTTTATTAATCTTCTTTATTCTTATTCACCTTCTTTTTAAAATTTGAGATGTACACATAGCCCCAGTCACTTAAATTTTAATTTTTCTGGACACCCTGTCTCTCCTGGATAACCTACCTAACCGATCAGTCATTTCATTAACTTTGCAGCAACACTCTCAATTCCTTGATCACATAGTGCTTTGATTCCAATCTTAAATCCAACCATTTTTTCCTTCTGTTTCTGCTTTTAGACAGCTATAAAATGAACAACAAATACAGTTTTTAATATTTGGCATGGAGATATTAAATACATAATAAATAAGTCAATAAATAAATGAGGAAACATCTCTCCTAATTGGCTCCCAAGCATTAGGGATTTTTAACCTTAGTTGCTTCATTAAAACCTACTGGCAAGTAGCTTTCAGTCATTTACAGTATCATGTGGTGGTTGAGAAACTGGCACTGGGGCCACATTCTTGGACAACTTAACATCTCTAAGTCTTAACTTCTGCATCTGAAAATGCGAACAACAGAAGTACCTACCTAATAGATCAACTTTTTTCTTTTTGTCTTACTATATGCTTCTTTAGTTTTCTTCACTCAATAAATGCAATTTTGAATTTTTAGAAGAAAAGATGTTCTTAAACAAATATTTAATGGATGTCCACTGTGTCTTGGAAGCCATTAGGATATAAGATGAACAAATGTACCATGACTTCTGATTTTAAGGAGAGCTTCACCAAGTGGCAGAAGAAGAAATGCATCCAATAGGTTGAGTAAGGTGTGTTCAAAGAGAGGGCTGAAATATTTAGGGTGAACTGAATAAAAGGAACAAAAACAATCTGAACAGAAGTCAAAAACTGTTCACAAATGAGGAACAGTAGACTCTAAAATTTTATTCTTCATGCCATAACAAGAAAAAAAGAAATATTTAAACAATAAGTTTTATGGTCACCATGGATTTCTATTACTTTTTTGGTAAATATATTAATTATTTTTAGATATATTTTTATTAATCAGTAAGAAAGGATATAAATAATACCAACCTCTATATTAATTGCCATGAGTAGAAAGGGGTGTGCTGAGAGTAGAGGTTGAAACTGTTTCTCTCATATATTATTAGTTACCAGAGCAGCACTGAATTTTTCAACCTATAAGAATTCTTCAAAGGAATATATATTTGCTAAAATATGATTTAAAGAAGTACTACAGTTTCAGTAATTTAAAGAACAATAGGACTTGGATATAAAAAATGTTTTCCATTTGATCTATTCTTTCAATCAAAGTTTAAAACCTAATGAAATATTTCAAAGGAAATTATTATTCTCTGAAGAGAGGGTGAAAGAGTTTATGACTTGGAAATTAAATTGGCTGGTGAATAACTAAAAACAAATTGAAAACTTAGAGCACTTAAACTGGAAGCATTATCATTATATTGAATCACTGTCAAATGGAAATAGAAATTAAATTTAAACAGAGCTTATTAAGAATTATTAGTCTGAAAGATGACAGCATAGGTAAATGCAGTACTCACATCTTCTCACATCAAAATTACAACTAAACTACAGAACAGCTGTTATTCAGAACCACCAAAAATCTACCTGCACAGAAGTTCTACACCTAAGGAGATAAAGGAGCCACATCAAAACTGATAGGAGGGGGAAAGACACTGAATGGGCTGGACCTAGTCATGTGTAGTAGATAAAAATCAGGAGGAATATCTCAGCTACCGAGATCCCTCCTGAGGAGCAATAGGGCCCAGATCCACAACAGCTACCCGACCCATGATTCCAGTGCCAGGAAGAGAAGTCCCCATAACTTCTGGCTGTTGAAACCAGTGGGCATTGTGACTAATTGAGGCCAAGGACTTCTGGAGTCCCAGATTTTGCTTTTAAAGGGCCCACGTATGGACTTACTCAAACTCACTCTCTCTGAGGTCCAGTGCTGGGGCAGCAGCTTGAAAGGCCAGTGGCATACAGGGAGGAATTGAATTGTCTAGCATCGGGATAAGAGCTAGCAGGGCAGCCTTCTCCCATACAGAAGTGCTGGTAAAGGCCAGTGTTCCTTATCTGAGTCATTCCCTTGCAGAGCCTGTAGGCAGGCACCATATCTGAGTCTTCATCCACTTGTCTGTCACTGTCCACCCCACCCTGGAGATCCACTGATACCACACACATATACACACACACAAACACACACACACACACACACACACACACACACACACACATACACACACACACATAAACTTGCAGGCCCAACCAAGCCATTTATAGTGGCTTTTGCATATAAATGGCTCACGCCTCATACTCTCCTAAAATCTCTCAAATAAGCAGCATCTGGCCTCAACATGCCCCATAACTCTCATTAACTTTACCCAAGCCCTGCACTAATAGCAGCTGGTCTTGGTTCACAAATTGGCCTTTCCTGGGCACCTCCAAGTCCAGCACAAAAAGGAGTCATCTGCAGATTCCTTTCTTGCTCATGCCAGGTGGCTCCAAGTGAGACACAGGTGCCAGTTGAACTTGGCCTGCACCTCCCCAGAGGCTTCAAAGCCAGTGCACCCAGTGGATAGTTTTCAGCCATGTTGGAGAACCACCCAACCACCTTCACAAGCAAGACTTGAGGGACAGACTCAGTGGGCACCAGAGTCTTGCTGAATTAAGTCCTTCTCTGTGGGGTGGGCCCCTGCATAGCTTATCCTCCATAGTGGACACAGCCAATGGGCCTTGGGGTATATCCATCCCACTGACATTCCAACAGCAATCAACACTCAACTACAACAGGAGAGTGTATACAACCCATACAGGGTGAAGAGAGGAAACAACTGGAGTCCCCAGGCTCAAGTGGATGCAGGGGCTGTGGCATTGGCCCCACTAGAACACCTACTATATAAAGCCAATCTACCAAGCCTGGGAGATGTAGCAGCTCTACCTAACACATAGAAACAAATACAGGGTGAATGCCAAAATGAGGAGACAAAGAAAGATGTCCCAAATGAAAGACCAGGATAAGAATAAGAAAATGGAGACAAGCCATCTATAAGATGCAGAATTTAAAACACTGGTAATAAAAATGCTCATTATGTTTCTTTCCTTTTCTTCCTCCCTCCCTGCCCTTCTCTCTAAATAAATAAATGCTCAATTAATTTAGGGGAAAAGTAAGTTAGTGAGAACTTTAACAACATTAAAAAGACATAGGAACCATGAAAAAGAACCAGTCATAAATGAAGGATATGCTAGCTGAAATGAAGAATATAGGGATTCAATAGTGAAGTAGATAAAGCAGAGGATCAAATCAGAGATTAGGAAGATAAGGAAACAGAAAACACCCAATCAGAACAGCAAAAAGAAAAAAGAATCCCCCCCAAAAAAAAGGATGAGGATAAGTTAAGGAGCCTCTGAGACAGCTATAAGTGTACCAACATTTTCATCTCAGTGGTGCCAGAATGAAAAGAGAGAGATTAAGAAATTGAAAGCACATGTGAAAAAATAATGATGAAAAGCTTCCCTAACCTGGTAAAGGAAATAGACATACAAATCCAGGAAGCACAGAAAATCCAAACCCCAAGAAATCCATACCAAGACACATCATAATTAAAATGCCAAAGGTTAAAACGGGATGGATGTAATACAACAACAATAAAATTTTAAAAGAAAAATAAAGAAAAATAAAACACTTCTGTACATGGTGATGAAAAGAAGTAATAAAATATTTTGAAATTTACTGTAAAAAAAAAAAAATGCCAAAGGTTAAAAACAAAGAGAGACTCAAAAGTAGTAAGAGAAAAGCAGTTAATTACCTACAATGGAGCTTCCATAATACTGTCCCCTGATTTTCAAGAGAAACTTGGTAGGCCAGAAGGGATTGGCAAAATATGTTCAAGTGAGGAAAATCAAAGACCTACAACCATGATTAACCAGTAAAACTATCATTTAGAATTGAAGGACATATAAAGAGCTTTCCAGGCAAGAAAAAGCTAAAGGAGTTTATCACCATCAAACCAATATTACATGAATGTCAAAGGGTCTTCTTTAAGAAGAAAAACAAAAAAATTAAAATTATGAGTAATAAAATGAAAATGACTACACATCTATTAGCAATTGAATCTTTTAAAAAACTCATGCAAAATAACTGAATAAGAAGGACAGAAACAGTCTCCTAGATATAAAGAACATTTTGACAGTTGCCAGATTGGAGAGACATTGGGCTGCTAGGTGAAAAATATTGAAGGGATTAAGAAGCACAAATTGGGAATTATGGTATAGTTGCAGGGACATAAAATATAGCTTAGTAAATATAGTCAATAATATCATGGTGCCTATGTATGGTTTCCGTTGTCTGATCACTTAATAAATTACATAGTATCTAATAACTGGAAATTTTTTAAAATTTAAAAAGAAAAAGGGAAATGTTAGTCTGAAGAGTACCTCACCTTTTCTAAAGTATACTGAGTTGGGCAAATGTAGGTTTACAGTTGTTTGTATAGAAAATACTACATTAAATAATACAAATATAAGCTGTGTTTCATAATTGTAAACCTACCTTTCCTTCACACTGTATGTAAGTATCATGGCTAATAAAATTGAACTTCAGTGCTACTAATATAATTTGCAATCTGTACCTCTCTAGTATTATGTGGAGATGTTCTTGGTACCATTGTTAGTATTCATTGGGGGCCATCATATTATTTTTAGTTGACCTTCCATCCCTGAAACTAAACCACAAAACAAAATAAGAAACCTTCCATATCTTGTGTTTCAAGAACAGATTTTTTGTTTGTTTGTTTGTTTTGGTTTTGGAGGGGGTTTGTGTTATTGTAGATATTTGAAATTCTCAAATTGAATTAATGGTGAAAATTGAGATCTTTAGGCATTCCAACAATGCTGATCAAACATGTAAAAATTTTTGATGTAGTATAGTAATGACAGGAGGAAGATATAATTCATGTGGATTATGTCTATTCATATAAAATAAGTGCAGGAATTAAAAAATGATAAGTAGTCAAAATAAAGGGAGATTTCTATCTCAATATCCTCTGTATCTTTCCTAGGCAATCTCTATCAAAAACTGTCTCCTATCTTTCATCAAAAACTAATTGATCACTATGGTGGATTTAACATATGTGCACAAATTTCTTTGTGTAATACTCCCTCCAGATGTGGAGCTTGACTTCTGTCGCCTTCAGTGTGGGCAGGATTTAATGACTTGTTTCTAATAAATAGAATATGGAAAATGAAAAAGAATAATTACACTAGATAATTGGCATACATAATTTTAACCAGAGTAAGGCTAACCACATCAGTGATATGTTGATAATAAGTACCTTATGATATAAAATAATAAAAAAGGCATTTTACCTTTTCCCAAACACACAACTCCAGTCTATTTTGAAAAATATATATCAATAAATTTCAAAGTAAGGGACATTCTACAAAATATATGGCTATTACTTTTCAAAATTTTCAAGATCCTGGAAGTCAAGAAAAGACCCTAGAACTCACACAAATTAGAGGAGGCTAAGGAAACAATATAACAAACCTCAGTGTAATTTTTCTAGCATAAATAAGGACCAGAAATAGAATATTAGTAGGAAAAAACTAGAGAAATCCAAGTACAGTCTTTAAGTCACTCATTTAATTTAGTTTAGTATTGTACTAATGATTCTTAGTTTTTATTGTGGTAGAAAAACTAGGTGGAGTTTATAAGAAACCTTCTGTACTAACTTTTTAACTATTTTGTAAATCTAATTTTTTTCAGATAAAAGTTTTTTCAAGTAACTAATTCATAAAAAGTGAATGCCCTGCTGATGATTATTGTTGTTTTAAGCAACTACACTTTGGAGTGATTGATTATGCAACAAAGGATGATCAATGAACTTACTTAAGCTGAAATATATAAGTTCATCAAATGCCATTCTAAGGAAATAATAGTACATATTATAGACTTCTTAATGTTACTTAGGATGCTTTAAAACTTACATCAGATGATTAATAATGTACTTTGCTATAGAATTTGAAGTTTAATGCTTAATGGAACATGTTCAAGATAGTAGTTAGAAGAAGCTAATAGAGCCAAAAATCTGCCAAACTGAAGGATGATTAAACTGAAACTTAAATATTTCATGTTTTATACATCCACACCTACTTGAAACTACTACTGTTTTTACAACATTACTAAAAGTGAGATACATTCGTGTTTTTTAGAGTAAAACTTGGCTAAATCTAAAATTCTATTTCTACTGGAAACCCAACTTCTAAAGAAAACTCATTCTATATATCACCTCATGCCTATTAACTTGACTGTCATCAATAAATCAACAAACAAGTGTTAACAAGGATGTGGAGAAAGAAGAACCCTCATGCACTACTGGTAGGAATGCAGATTGGTGCAGCCACTATAGAAAACAATATGGAAGTTCCTCAAAAAAAATTTTAATAGAAATACTTTATGACCCAGCAATTCCACTTCTGTCTACATATCTGAAGAAACCCAAAACATTAATTAGGAAACATTTATGTACCACTGTGTTTATTGTAGCATTATCTACAATATCCAACTGTCCATCAGTAGACAAGTGGATAAAGATGTTTTGATACATATGTACAATGGAATATTACTGGGCCATATGATGAAATCTTGTCATTTGAGGCAACATGGCTGTAACTAGAGGGTATTGTGCTAAGTGAAATAACTCAGAGAGAAAAAAACAAATACCTTATGATCTTACTTATATGTGGAATCTAAAGAACAAAATTAATGAACAAATCAAACAAAAACAGACTTATAGATGCAGAGAACAAACTTATGGTTATCAGATGGGAGAGGTTTTGGGGAACTGGGTATAAAAGTGAAGGGATGAAGAAGTGCAAGTAAGTAGCACATGTAGTCATGGGGATATAAAATATGGCATAGGGAATATATTCAGTAATATTATAATAACTATGAATGGATCCAGGTGAACTATTTGGGGGATCACTTTATAAAAGATAAAATTATCTAATTACAATGCTGTACACCTGACACAAATATAATATTGCATGCCAGCTTTAATTGACAAATGAAAATAAAAATACTAAAAGAAAAACTATTATAATTATATCGCACATCATAATGTAGTAGCACTTTTTTAGTGACTTTCACATTTATTAGTTGTTATATTTATGTTTTAGTGAACTATATTAGGAATTTATCTTTGACTTGTTCCTTGTATTACAGTCTTGAAATTTCTTTTAAAGGGGTTTCTTTGGTTGGGTTTTTTAAAGATTTTATTTATTATTTTTAGAGAGACAGATAGGGAGGGAGGCAGAGAGGGAGAAAGACATCAATGTATGGTTGCCTTTCACCTGCCTCCAGCTATGGATCTGGCTGGAGACCTGGCTTGCAACCTCATCATGTGCCCTGGCTGGGGAATTGAACCAGCAACCTTTGGGTTCACAGGCAGTGCCTTATCCACTGTGCCACCAGCCAGTAGCGGTCTTGAAATTTAAAACCAAAATTGTAAATTTTCTAACATCTTTTATGTTGAAACTTATTTTTCCTATTCTGAACACCTAAATTTTTAAATTGTTAGTAAATTTCAGACTCTTGAACTTACTTCTGCAAAAATGGCATTTACAACAACCTAGTCCTATCATCTCTGCTGCACTACTATAATCTTAATATCTCCACTCATAAAATGGACCCTGTATTAAGTCCACCAGTAGATTCCTTCATCAAGGTACTGATTTATTGCAGGGTGATTATTATTGAGGAAACAGAGTAACCTTTTATAACTTATAATTCTTATCTTCTGTGTGTCCTGGATTATCATTTAGTATATTTATGTCTCATATGTAATTATGAACACTTTTAACATATTTAAATTTAAATGCTTTCAGGTATGAAGAATATTTTTAAATGTAACAAATGTCAAAAAGTAAGAGATCAAATGTTTTTCTATAAATAATGTTGCATTCTTTATTAATGACATCTATGTATGTGTTATGTGAAAAGGATTCTGGGGGCAGTCTTTGGGTTTTATACCCAATTTTTTCTCTTTGTAAAACTAATGTATAAAATTAATAAGCCTAAGTATAAATACATTCTTAATTTTAGTAATACCTATTCTAAACTTTTGAGCCAACTTTTTAGTAAACTCCAAATATTTTTTAAACATTTATTGATACCTACTATCATTAATGGTACAATTAGTTAGGTGTTGCAGAAAAGTAGCCATGTATTTGCAGTATTTATTAACTATTTTCAACTAACTTGTATATTTTATGGGCATTTAATATTTACTTCTTATTTACTAATATTCTATTTTCTCTGTTGGATATCCAGTTGACCCTTGAATAATATGGGTTTCAACTGCACAAGTCCAATTATATGTGAATTATTTCGATAAATATGTATAGAACTTTAAATAAATTTTCTTTTTCTTAATAATTTTTAGCTTACTGTATTGTAAGAATATAGTATTTAATACATATCCATACAAAATATGTATTAATCAACTGTTTACATTATCAGGAAGGCTTTGGGTCAACAATAGATTATTATTAGTAGTTAAATTGTGGGGGAGTCAAAGTTATACATGGGTTGTTGACTTCACAGGGGTCAGTACCCCTGAACTTCATGTTGTTTAAAGGTCAACTGTGTCAGTTATGGTTTAAACATGTTCTGTCTATTTCATGGTTCTGGCAGGAGATAGGTTGTACTCAGATGGTTTAAATAAGACACTTATAAAGAATGTGTCTACTTACAGAGTGGTTGGCAAATCAAAGGATATAAATAAAGCATTTTGAAGGACCCAGAGAATAACAATGGTAGGAAAAAATATTTCTATTAAAAAACTAAAGAACACATGGATGATTCCAGAGAAGGCTGGAACCCTAAAAGAGATACCATTCTTCAGAGTCTTAGTCTTTAAAAGTTATAATTGTTCCTGATAATTTTCCCAAAGCAGTAAAGACATAGGGAGGAAGTACCTCAGTCTTTCTCCCTTCCTACCTTCTAATCTCTTGTTCTGCTGCACATGCTTCCTACAGGCAAAATCTAGTGAGAAGCCAACTAGTTTGACAATATGTCCCAGACATCATCCAGCTAGGCCTCCAGAGGAGTGCAGAGGAGGAAAGGGAATAATAGAGAAAAAAACAACATACCTTTATAAAAAATGCTTTATTGTAGCAAATACTCTGATCTTTTTCATTTATACTTTAAATGTATTTAAATATAAGGAAGGATTTGTAATAGTTTGAGATTTTCTTTAAATATTAATATAAACTAAAATAACTATGGTATTCATTTTTATGACCCTTGTTTCTTTTCAAAAAATAATATAACAGATAATAAATAAGCAATAAAACTCCCTAATAGGTCATCTTGATATTAATTTATAGGTTGATCATACAAAACAACCCCCACCCCCTGCACTGTTTGGGCTTCTTCAGGACCTTGGACAGATCCCCCACTGCTGCTTTGTAGTTTTCCACAGTGTATTATGCTTTTCCTATTTCTCTAGCCGAAGTTTCTGAAGTTGTTTTTAAATGACTGGAACTGTTATCTTACTGTTTTTATAAATACATAATATAATATTACAGCTAAAAACTTACTTAAAATGATTAGGCTCTTTGGTGTAGAGATTCTCCTCCATACAACAGGCCATATGAACAACTGACATGATGATACTCTTAAGATTAATCCTCTGTCCATTACATAGGGTACATTTTGACTTTATGTTTTATGCTCCAGAACTAGATCCTGGAAAGAGTGAGTGTGTTACTTTGCATTTTTGGCATGAAAATATAATTTGGAGTAGCTTTTAGAATTATAGTAATGCCTTTAACATGTGTAGTGACCTTCAACTACTGTTACATAATCTTGAGATTTATTGAGATCATTATAGATAATGAAATTCCATATGACCTCACTAATCAAATTTTTTCCAAATATGTCACCTATATCATTTTCTTTCAAACAAAACCCATAGTACTGTGGGTTTTGTACTTAACACATCTTGTTCAGATGTCAAAAGCACCCACTAAGACCTAATACTGCTACATAAAAGGCTGCAACTATTTTGGTGCAGAATAATAGACTAAATCACTAAACTATAGGAATGTAAAACATGGGTAAGTTTTGGAATACTTCCACAATTTAGGAAGTATAAGGAACAATAAAATAGGCCAGTCTTACTCACTAATAAATGATGTTTTACACCTGCATAAGCATGTTTCATACTCAACTGGAGGTAATAAAATGCATATTATAGTTTATTAAATACCATTTAAAATAAAATTATATTTATAAAAATATGTACAATATAAAGACAAAAATACACTAAACACCTAGGTAACCTACATAGTTTTAAAATAAAATGGCAATAGTATTCTGAATGTGTGTACATCATTCCTTTGATTTTCTTTTTGTTTATAGTCACTTCAGTCTTGAATTATCCTTTTAGTTCTTCCAAATTTTAACTTTACCAAAATAGACATTATGGTTTTATTGATTAAATTTTTGTATAAATTTATTCACATATTTGCCACTTTCCTGTGTTTCATTATTCTTGCAGTTCAGGTTTCCATCTAGTTATCATTTTCTTTTAGTCAAGAATATGTCCTTTAGAGAGGAACCACTAGCAATACCCACTATTCATTTATTTTTTTTTTAAAGGAGAGCTTCACTTTTTTTTTTATGATTTTTTATTTCATTATTTTTAGAAAGAGGGGAAGGGAGAGAGGCAGAGAGGGAGAGAAACATCAATGTATGGTTGCGTTTCACCTGCCTCCAGCCACAGACCTGACTGGAGACCTGGTTTGCAACCTGGTTATGTGCCCTTGCTGGGGAATCAAACCAGTGACCTCTGGGTTCACAGGCCTGTGCCTTCTCCATTGTGCTACCAGCCAGGGCTCTTTTAATTTTTAAAGTCACATCTTCATCTGTAGTTCCATACTAATATGTAAAATTCTTAACATTTTTCAGTTTTTACCATGGTTGGAATTTTGTCACTTTCCTTTGAGTACTGCAAGAGTCAAGAAAAGGCATGGGCTTTGTCATATGAAACTTATGAGAAAATGAGGAAAAATGAAATAAACACCAGAAACAAACCTGAGGTCAAGGTTTATGCATTATATTTTGGAAATATTGAATATGAGGTATCTTTAAGATATTTAAAGAAATTAAGTAGGCAAATTGATATATGTCAGAAACTCAGAGTTTTTTTTTTATCATCTTTCGTTTTTTTTTCTTTTAATTTTATTGTTGTTGTATTACATGCATCCCTTTTTTGCTCCCCTCTGTCCCCCTCCCCGCCCACCCTTTCCCCCCAAAGTCAATCCCACCTGTTGTCCATGTCCATGGTTCCTTTATACTAGGTTCTTGTCTAAGCTGCTCCCCTTCTTTGCCTCTGCCTCCCCCCTCCCCCCAACCCCTTTCC
>PVIW01004820.1:0-121389 GCA_004026585.1 Noctilio leporinus | reverse complement strand
ACACAAGACAGAGAACTAGACGAAAGGGTAGCTGAGCCCATTTCCTGTAGAAGGGTGGGTAGGGGAACTCCGCCTGGCAGGGGGGGGGTCTACATTTCAATGTCAAAACTGTCAACAACTTAATTGACAGTATCTCACAGAAAACTGACCTTAGGTGACAACTAGCGGGACTATTCTCAATCTTAAGGAAAATAAGACAGTAGATTAAGATCGAGTCCAAAGTTTTTCTTAAAATTCCAGGCAAAGTTTGAGGCCAATTCTCTCATTGTAATTCATCAGCGCTTTTTTGGAAGATAGGAAAATTCCTTATGTGGGTGAATTCATGGACTCCTGGTCCAACAGGAGTCTCACAAAACCTTAGAGTCCCATTAGAGTCTAAGCTAAGATACATCTATAGTAATTTACAAAAACAAACAAACAAATCACTTTTGAATATATGTCCAGACCAAAGATTTAGCATGAACAGGCTCTTGGAAGATAATGAAAGAAATTTAATACAGTGCCATTACTTTTTACCAATTTTATCAATAATGGAAGCTAGAAAACATAACCAGTTGTTTATGGGAACAATTACTTTTAAAATTTATGATTTCAAAGAAAGTTCTTTCAAGTAGATAACACTTTGCAATGGGACCTAAAGCACACAAAAGAAAGAATAGTCACATGCCTTTGGAATTTCCATCAGGGGGAAGGGAGACACATGTCCCCTCCCGCAGTCTTCTGGGTCGTCTTTGCAACTAACACTTGTGACACTGTTAAAGCATTACAGTGCCGTGCAAGTTGTTGTGTTTGGTCACCCTGCAAGTGTTAGTCTTTATATGACCACCTCTCAGGAAGATTTTGAAATTGTCACAAGTCCTTTCATTTGTGACTGCTACAGAGAAAAGATAAAGAAAGAAAGAAAAAAAAGGCCTGTGGCTCCCATGGGGGAAAAGAAGTTCATTTGCAGTTCAGTTATGTCTGAACTGTTTAACAGTAAGTATAACGTGTGAACTATTACCACTTCCTACCCCAGACAGGTTTTATGATTTCCCACAATTATCTGAAATATATTTTACAAACTTTTGACAGCAATAAAAATACAAAGGTCTACAATTTAGGTGGGTAAAAAACAAGCTCTGTAGTAAAACAACCTGACAAGTTTCCTTGTCATTGTACAAATGGGATTTACAACACAGTAACTGGGAAAAAAAGTGATTTTAGATTCATGGAGATTGCTTCATAGTTTCCCTTTAATTAAAAGCTGAATCCCTTCATAAGTAGAGACTTGTATTTCTGATATCATATTACCTTTCCTAAAAGAGGGGATTTATATAATTTTTAACACTATCAAATTTACTATAAAAATGTAAAAGTTTTTGCATCTCTTGGCTGCAAATCTCAGATTATAAAAATCAATGATAATTCAGAATATGTAGCAATGCAATTTGTAATGGCCTTCTCTGCTATTGCTGGTTATAAAATTATGTGATTTTAGACATCACTAAGAGTAAATGTGTCCCTTCAATCTTTCATTTCGCCACAGGCTTTTATTTTTTACTATATTAAATTATTTTTATTGAATTGGAAAGTTCTCCAAATATCATTAGTTATAACAGAAGTTACTTGCCTTAAATTTATTTATCTTTTAAGCCATCATATCACATCTATGTTACTGTCTAACAATCAGCCAGCCCCCAAACTTAGCTAAAAACAGTGGTTTATTGGTTTCATGGTTCTGTAGGTTGGCTCATTTGAGCTCACTTGCTCAGCAGCCCTCAGTGGGTGGGCCAG
Source organism: Noctilio leporinus (assembly GCA_004026585.1). Classification (NCBI taxonomy): domain Eukaryota; kingdom Metazoa; phylum Chordata; class Mammalia; order Chiroptera; family Noctilionidae; genus Noctilio; species Noctilio leporinus. The sequence goes on along the minus strand of PVIW01004820.1, from coordinate 119,616 downwards.
CTTGGAGCTGAGTCAGCAATGCCAGGGTAGAGGGCCATACTCTCCATGTCTGACAGTCACCTGGACCTGCTGGGGGTCCCCTCAGTTATCCTTCACATGGCCTTTCATCCTCCAGTAAGCTGGACTGAACTTCTTTATAGAAATGTCCAGAAGGGCAAAGGCAGAAGCTGCAAGGCCTCTCAAAACCTACACTCCTGAACTAGAAAGTCAAACCAAGTCACAAGGCAACCAGATTCAAAACATAGAGAAATATTTTGGCCATGTTTTCCGTAGAATCAGTAATGCCAAAATTCAATCCCCCACTTCTGGCTAGGCAAATTATGAAAAAGGTGCCTTAAGATACTTTACCACCATCTTCTAGAATATTGTAATAATGAGGAATATTCTGGCCATGTTTCCCATAGAATTGAAAATGCCAAAATTCAGTTCCCATTGCCAGCTATATAAATTATGAAAAAGGTGCTTCAAGACACTTTACCACCATCTTTTAGAAAACTGTAATAACGACACATATGTCGGGACGTGGAATAGGGATGCCCTTTCCTGGACTCATGCACAGCACACATACATAACTGAAAATGGTTGTCCTCCCCAATTTCATGCTAGTGTTCATGGTAATAAAGGTAAGGAGAGCTAGGCACTTGGAAATAACAGGAACATAAAAGGGGGTTGGAAACCAGAAATCTTGGTCTTGAGTACTGATGATGATGATGTAGTTTTATACCCTCTTAGCAGAGGGAGCAAGACTACTCTATTTTAATTTAAAACGTCAGTTATAATTTAAAAAATTATAAACCAGATTCATACATAGTTATTAAACATTTTATTTTAATATAAAATTATAACTAAACATTAACTTGCTAATTTAGGTTTTTGATGAGGCCCAAGACTGTCTTTGAAAATGGGTACTTTGGTTAGAATTTCTCAACACCTTTTTTGCATGAACTATACCTATAATCCTTAGGCTGTGTTTCCAGCTTGCTTTCCTCCCAGTGGAGTGAATAATAGACAGGCAAAGCAATTAGAATTCTGAGTTCTTCCAGACCATGATTATTTCCCCTAATCCAGCATACTTGTCTCATCACTAGCTTGGTGATAATTGTTCAGTGAATGAACTTTTGTTAATTCTTTTCACTGTTCCAGCATTCATTTTCATGGAAAGCACAACTTGCATTATTTTCACATTCATATTTCAGTGCTCTTACAACATTTGATTATGTAATCACAGTTACAACTACAACTGGGAACACACACTGTTAACTTTGGGTCCATATGCAACTCAACAGGTGGGAGAGGATGTGTGATGTTAATTTGAGGGAAAGCTACCAGCCTATAGTGTCCAGTAAAGCTGGTGTTCATGTGCTTTACAAAAGGAATGGAGAATTTTGCTTAATTCTGTATACTGTTCATTTGGGGGTCAACTCAGAGAACTCCTACTGTGGAGCATTGTTGAAAGAAGAAAAACAGCATGCAAGGGGAAGAAAATTCCTTCCCAGCACATGATAGCTAAAATGGGCACAGATAAGAATAATTCTGATTCATGGGCAGTCACACATGGTAGACAATCCATAAATGAATTGGGACCTCTCCAGTGGGCCCTGGACTCGCTGTTAGCTGCAGACTTCCACTGCGTAATGCACAGGATACACACACTTGACTTGCTCCAAACTGCACGTCTTCTCCAGATCTGTGCTCCTGTGGGGTTTGTGGGGACACCCTCAGAGGCTGCGCCATCATCCACCCAGGACCTCCTCCAAAAACCTAGGAGTATCCGGGAGCTGGTTCTCTCCTGTGTTCCTTATATGGACATCAAGCCACGATCATTTTGTCTTTTATACTTGAATTTGTCATCTGTGTGCACTGTTTTGGCTCATAGACTGTTCAGTGTGGCTCCCACAGTGTCACTTCTATTTTCCACGTATCTGCCAAGGTGATCTTTCTAAACTGTTCCTCTGAGGATCTCAACACCTGCATCAATTTTTCAATGACTTCTTATTGTTGTCAGGATAATGTTTAAACTCTCTAGCCTGGCATGCACAATGCGGCCTCCACCAGTATTTTCAACAAGTCTAACACATGCACATGCTTTACTCCAACCATACTCAGCTGCTCTTCCAACAATCCATCTGCAGTGCCTTCCCCCACCACAGGCCGTGGCCAGCTCAGCTGAGCGCCTGGGACTCTGCCCTGCGCCTGCCCAGCAACAAGCCTTCCTCCGGACCCCTGCACATGCCGTTAAACTGCTTATTGAATCTGATCATAGTTGCCAACTCTCTTTTCTATTAGACTAATGTTTTCCAAAGACATACAGATGTTTTGTTATCTTTAGTTCTTGCATGCCCACAAAACTTAAAACGTGAGCTCCATAATAATTTGTTAAAGGAATGGATGAATAAATGAGAAAAGTCCTAGAAAGAGATTTACTCTGCTTTACTGATGGAGAACTCTAGTAGTAAAGTGATACATACAACTGAGCAACGTAATTAAAGGGGAATCAACTTGAAAGGCCTGGATTTTTTTTTTAAAGCTTTGGAAAAGTCAGAGGAAGGAAAAACATAGCTGTAGGGAATTTTACTTGTTAATTAAGCAGGAGCACCCAAATTACTATCACATGATGATACAACACTGTTGTGATTTCATTGTGGAGGGTCCCGGTTTTGTGTGTGAGCACACATGACTTAGCCTAACTCAGCCCCCACACAGCACAGGGCCCTCTGCTTGCAGCTCTACCTTTCATTACACGTTTGGCTAAAACATTTTCCCACTCTCTACCCATTTTTTTTTCCTCCTAAAAATTGATAGTTAAAGTCAACTACATTTTATTTTTTAATTTTTAATTTTAAAAAGTTTGATGTGTCAGAGGCAGTGAAAATGTTGCTTTAACAAAATAAGGCAACAAATTTTATAGTCTTTTGCTCCAACCAGATCATAAGAGATGTCATCAGGATCATTAGGATTTTTGCAGGCTTATTGATGCTGGGAGCTAAAAATTCCCTAGAATGTGATTTTGCTGCTTTATTTGCTTTCAATTTCTTTAAAAGTATACACACATACTATTTGTTCAAGTAAAAACAATGAAGTGCAAGTCAGTGTTTCCTGCATCATACCACATCACACCTGCCCGAAATGAGGGATTAAATGGAGTGTGACACCCCAATGGTTAATCCATTGACTCAATTTTGGAAACATGGGGGAAATGGTACCATTGAACCTAACTGAAAGTTAAGCATCTCCAGGAAAAAAAAAAAAAAAAGCCCCCAATCATTATTAAGGGAATCAGCAAAGGGAAAGAAATATTTTCTTTTTCTTCCTTAAAAAAGAAAAAAAAAAAAATATATATATATATATATATATATTAGCACAAAAAGATTACAAACTAGTGGCTTGTGGGTCAAGGATTTGCCATCGCTCTGTAGGACTGGGTGTTTTAATCTTGCAAATAGAGAGACTTCATACTCGAATTCAGATCTTCTGGGGAGCCTTTTTCATGAAATGAGGACTGACAAGAATCAGCGAGGGCTGCCCTGGCCAGGTGGCTTGGTTGATGTATTGTCCCATGCACTCAATGGCTGCGGGTCTGATCTCCACAGGGGTGCTTGCGGGAGGCAGACATGGATGTTTCTCTCTCTCTCCCATCTTCCTCTGTCTCTAAAATCAATAAATACGTATTCCAGTGGGGATTTAAAAAAAAATCAGCTGGAGCTGAGCTATATCTCCCCTTTTTAGCGATGTCCTGGTCCGGTTCTCGCATTCTCGCATCTGTTTGCAGTAGGTGTTTCAGTCTGTAGGGCTCCCTAGTTTTAGAAAGTAACAATTTGAAAGGAGCCATTGGCACCAAATCATTGCTCAAACCTCGCATTTATTCTGTTGTATTCTGTCTCTTCTTTCAATCCACCTGTATCAATAATTGGTCTGTGTCAAGAGATGGCCATGAATCAACTTCTCTCTCTCCTGTGCGTTAATTGGTGTCTGTAGTTGCCTGTTTATCTGCTGTACTGCCTGCTGCCTGCTGCTTCAGGGCGTGTTCCCGTCTTTGTGTCCATAGTGGTTCAGTCTCTCAGTTGGGTTTGGGAAGGCAGCATCCCACATCAGGGTGAGCAAACCTTCTCTGTAAAGAGCCAGGCAGTAAATACTTTTTGCTTTGCAGGTCACAGATTCTGTCCGCCGTGGAATTCTGCCACATCCCCGAGTGGGCCCTGGGTGCTGGGTGAGGCTGCAGGCTGCCTCGACAGCACACGCTTGCCTCTCGCGGTGCTGGAGCTCGTCAGTCCGGGCTCAGGGCGTGCGTGCGCCCAGGTCCTGGGGAGACCTCTCCTCCTGGCGGGCAGCCGGCTGACCTCTCCCGGGCCCTCATGTGGCCTTGCCTGCAAGTGTGTTCTGAAGGGAGAAACTCGTTCTTCCTGTTCTTAAAAGGCTACCAAACCTATTCGATTAGGAAGGACCCAACCCTTATAATCGCAGTGAATTACCTCCTAAAAACCCCACGTTCAAATACAGTTACACCAGGGCTTAGGGCTCCAGCATGTGGGTTTGGGGAGGGTGAGGAGTGGACACAATTCAGCCCGAGCAGCCAATGTGTAAATGAAGGAGCGTAGCGGTATTCCAGTAAAACTTGATTCAGAAAACCAGGCAGTGGGCGGGGTTTGGCCTGTGCGCTGTACTTTGCCCACCCATGTTCCGTATTATTTCTTGATTTATTTGGAAACTATTTTTAGGTTAATTTCTTTCTTTCTATTATAGTTGGCCTCCGTCTAGCTGGGGATCCTGGGATTTTTCCAATTGCAGAGGCAGCTTTGCAGGTGCAGGATGCGTGGGAGAGCCCGCGGTGGGAGCAGAGGTCAGGAACGGGGTCCGCTCTCTAACAGCGGGCCCACCTCTCCCGGTCCCGTCGCTGCGGATGGGGTCCTGAAGGGCCCAGGAACCTGAAGTGAACATCCAAGGCTCAGCTTCCCTGACCCACACAGCACTGGCTGGTGACAGGGGAGGTCAGCTGAGCAGGGACAGCTCCGTCCTAAAGTGGGTTTTTAAGTCCATGATGTGGCTACATTTAAAGTGAAGACTGGTTGTCAAATTAGCAGCCGAAAGTAACAGAACACAGTTTAGCATAATATTCCCAAACCCAGCCTTTGCCTCTGGTGGGACCATGGGCCTGGGAGGAGGATCATTTCACTTTCAAGAAACCTGGAGTACGGAGGAGAGGAGTTGATCTTTCCCAGCACTGGCAGCGGTGTGGCACCTTGGCGAGGAAGGGAGCGATGGGGACCGTCACGGCCCAAGCTCAGCCCAGTGCCTGACACTGTGAGGCCCCGCACAGAGCAGGGGGCTGCCCCACCCCCCTCTCCTTGTCTGCATTCGGCCCACACCTTGCGTGATCAGCATAAACAGTCTCGAGAACGGTTTGCTTTTGTTTTCACGGAAGGGTTGTGTTGACACCAGCTACCTAGCTGTGAATGTAAACACGATGCTGAGGCAGCGAGCTCACTGCTTAGCAGGTACACGCTTACCACAGGGAGATGTTTAACCTTGACTTGAATAGTAATTAAGCAGAACCTTGGAAACCAGTGCCTCCCCGGGAGCCAATTAATAATTTGGTGAGGGAGATGTTATATGCAAATTTCCCCCACAGAACCCAGCCGACTGACTTTCCACCCTCCACCCAGTGGACTGGGCTGGGGAACCATTTGTAACAAAGCCCTGGGGCGCGGGTGTGAACAAATTGCAATTAGGCAAATTAAATGAGTGTTGCATGTACATCAATTAATTTCTGGTCACAAGATGTACAGCGATTGGTCCTACCTTTGCTGTACATCAAAGACTTCATCTCGGCAGACTCGCTTGCCTACCTCCCCCTCCTCTTCCCTTACACCCACTTCCACTTAATTCTCTGAATGATTTCATCCCAGTTTATTTACTTTTTAACACCAATGTAGCAATACTCGCCTTCCAAACAGCCTTCTGCCTCCCCAGGGGAAGAAAAAACCTAGCCTGCTTAAAGTGATGTTTATAAAACGCATGTATCTAGCATAGATTGTGTTGCCCTTTCTGGGTACAACAGTGATAACATCCATTTCCTCCCCCACCGAGGCAAAGAAAATACGGCTTCTCTGAAAGAATGGCAGGCCCAAGTTGGGGACTTCCCCACAGAGTAAATTGTGTGGGGAAGGCGCAAGATTCAGTGTAATTGGCCCAACTTAGGCCCCCTACTGTGGATTTCCGTGGGACTGAGTCATCACGCTAAGAAAAAACCTCCCAGGAAACGGAGCTAAATAATCAGCCTCTCGGTCTCGCTGCTGAGAGAGCGTGCAGTGTGACCCCCACCCGCCGCCGTGCCCCTGTAGAGCTGCCTAAACGTGCGCACCAGCATCTATGGCCGGAACACAAAGGCAGTTCTTTTCCTCCATCGGGCCTGACAGGGAAAGAATCGATAAGCACAAAGTTTAAGCCTCCACTGTAATTTATCCCTCATGGTGCCTTCATCTTAGACCAAAGGTCCTGGATGCTAAACATGCGTTCATCTGCCATTATTTCACTTTCCTACAAAAGTTGTTAGCTGTCTATGGTGCTGGTGAAACTGACCATGCAGGCATTGAAAAGCTGCTCTCCTGGCCCTGATCAGTGCTTGGATGCCGGGGGTGGGGGTGGGAGACCCCGAGGGAGGGACTCTGGACAGGAGGGATCATGGCAGAATCAACGGGTTTTCCAAAATCAAAGCCCCAAACGTAGCAAACTGCCCGGGTTCAGTTTGAAGGTGCTTCTAGAGCCAAGGGATTTTTGTTTCTATTTATTAGGTCATATATATAAAGATACAAGTGTTCGGATGAGTGGGCGGATGAGTATTCATAGCAAGGTCTTTCTCTTTTGTGCCCATCATGCTCCTCGTGTGTGGCGCTCACTCCATCCCACATCCTGCCCTCGACCCTGTGACCCCTGTGGACACGCCCTTCAAAAGCAGCAGCAAACCTCCTCTTGTTTTCTCTGGCCCCGTGTGGCGTGGGTGCCCACAAAACTCATTCCTCTCATTGAACAGAGCAAAGGAAAGTGAACTCCTGAGGAATTTTAGGAGTCAAGGAATGAGTCACAATTATGGGTACTCGGGCCAGGGCCTCGCCCACCCTGCCAGTACCCACTTTGCTCTCTGGTCTTAGCACACTGACCTTTCTCCATTTTTTGTTTTTTGGTTTTTGTTTGTTTTTTAATACCATGGTCTTTCCCGACACTAAGCCTTTTTCTTTCCTTTCACCCTTTATCCGTAGCAGCCTGCATGCTCCTTGGTAACCCTCAGCCTCTGGGTGAGGCTAATGGCTTCACCTAAAGGAGGGGGCATCCAGGTCCACCGTTGTACTTCCCGGTACCTAACGTAGATGTGTTTGTTGGACGCCTGGATACATGTGTGGGTAGACGGATGCAGAGGTGAGTGGATGAGCCCTGGCCGGTGTGGCGCAGTTGGTTGGAGTGTCGTCCTATGCACCGAAAGGTTATGGGTTCGAATCTTGGTCAGGGCACCTACCTATGGTCAGGGCGCAGGTGGGATGCAACTGATTGATAGCTGTGCCCCGCCCCCACTTCCCTCCTCTCTAAAAGCATTTTAAAATGTCCTCTTGTGAGGATTAAAAACAGAGATGGAAAAAAAAAACCAAACCCAGAGAGAGATGAGTGGATGAAAAGATGAATAGATACTTAGGTGGGCAGGATGAGTGATTGGATGGATTTATCTGTTCTGAACCCACTTTCGGACCTGGCGAGTCGCAGGGCTGTGCTGTGGGCTGGGCTCTCTGGAGCGGAGCTGAGGGCCTGGGGCTGTGGATGCCCTCGGTGCTGGCGAAAATCAAAGGGCAGCACCAAAGATGTGCAGGCAAAATGACAAGTCAGAAGGTTGAGAGAAGACCCAGGAGGAAAGAGGGGTGTGTTCTGAGGATGAATGATGCACCCAGGCTTCCCAAGGATGTAGGAAGGGTAGAAATCTGAAAACTGGTAGGTGGGGGTGGGGTAGTTACAGAGCATTAGACCCTATAAAATAGAGATGTCCTGGTTTCTTCTGATGCTAAGAGAGGAGCTATTGGCTGAGCTAATGTAGATAAACACAAACGCCAGGAAAGAGTCACTGTTTCCAACGTTTTCTCCCAGAAGTTGAACACAGGGCTGTCTTCTGTTGTTGCACATTTCTGATTTCACCAAGTCAGTAGCCTAATGATGGACCAGAAACGGTCGGTTTGTCACAGCCTAGTGCAGTGGTTCTCCGGGCACCGGCTAGCATTTTTCAAACGTCGGTGTCTGGGCGCCACCAGAGTCGAGAGGCAGCTACCGTTGTGACTCAGGCGTGTGGTCTGGGCCCCGCAGCACCCGCAGTTCCCAGGAGCTTGTTGACATCGCGGAGGCTTGGGTCCCACGCCAGCCCCACTCCGTCAGAAAGTGCATTTGAGCAGCACTGCTCTGCCGCTGTGAGATGTACCAGAGCCAGAGTGTGGCCATTTGTCACTTCAGGGTCCTGTCACACACACACCACATGGTGGGGTGGGGGTTGCAGAGATGAGCTGCCCCAGGAGGGGCTGACGGGTGAGGTAGGTAGACGTGTGAGCTACTCTGTGTGGTCCCCATAATCATCAGTGCCCCACCAGCAACACAGGCCAGAGAGTACAGGCCTGTACTCAGACGTAACCGCCACCTTGGGTCGCTCATAGTCATTGCACAGACGTACCAATTGTTGACCGGGACCAGGGGAAGGCAAGGACGTTTCCTACAAGGGATGGCCTTCATATCAGACCTTACATAATGCATTTGGGTTCACCCGGGTGGAAGGAGAAGGGGGAAAGCAGTTTCTTACAAGAGCAGTCAAGTTCAGGAACTAACGAGGTTAGTGACAGGTGGGGCTCTGCAAGAGGCAAGACTTGTTTAAGACACAAGAAATGGCCAGACCAGGAAGGGCTTGGGAGCCAAAGAGAGAAGTACGGGCTGCGTCCTGAAGGCAGGAGGAAGCTACTAAAGGTAAGGAGAAAAGCAATAAAACACGAATACTGATGTTAGAAGATGAGACAGCCAAGAACCCATGGTCATGTGTAGCTCTCAGCAACAAAATTGCTCATGTCCATGAAAGTGATGAAAAACACCATGACGGCAATGTCAGACCCAGGACAAACAGCATTCACTGCCCCTTCAGATCAATAAGAGCGCAAGTCAGGATGAAGAGAGGAAGGAGGGGCATCCTGGGCAGGCGTTTCTGAGCTCTTGACCTTGGACCATTTGCTGTCTCCTGAAGCCAGGGGAGATCTTGCAACAACCAGGGGATGCTCGGTCGGGGATTGCTGAGGACACCAGTGAGGCGACTGCCTGGCTCCAGCCAGCACCTTCCTCTGGGCAGCTCTGGTACACAGGCAGGGCCCCGGGGTCATGGCCACCCACAGATGACTGATAGGGGTGGGTGGTACTGGCCCACAGCTGAGCCTGGAAGGTAGGCATCACCTGAGGCATTTGCAAGATAAAGGGGTGGAAGCCAAGTCTCATTAATGTCAGGTGTCCAGGGAGCAAACCCACAAATTCCACTCTACAGCTGAGGTCCCAGAGCCCGGGGAGAAGGGGGTCCCCATACCCCAGGATTATTATTCCCCGGCTCTTCCCTGGATGCCATGGGCCTGCCTGATACCCTCACACTAAATCCCCACCTCTCTAAGAGGAAGTAGAGGAGCAGTGTGCTCATTGGCTAGGCTGCCAAAACCAAGTACCACAGTGGCTTCAGCAACAGAAATTTACTATGTTTTTTTTTACCAGCGTGGAGGCTGAGAGTCCAAGATCAAGGTGTCAGCAGACTGTTTCCCCCCAAGGCCTCTCTCCTTGGCTTGTAGATGGCCCCACCTTGCTGGGTCTTCCCGTGGTCTTTCCTCTGAGAGTGGCTGTGTCCCAACCTCCTCTTCCAACAGGGACACCACTCAGATTGCATGGGGGCCACCCACGTGACTTCATGTACCTTAGTCACCTCCTTCACACCCCCATCTCCAGACATAGCCATTACACTGGGGTGCTGGGGTTAGGACCTCAACATACTGATTTTGAGAGGATAAAATTTGGCCTATGGCGCGCGGTCAAAGTTGGTTTCAGCTGCTAGGAAAAAAAGGGCAAGAGAAAAGGAAACCAACAAAACTTAACCAGTACAGAGGGCCAACGTGTTGCATATTCTTTAATCATTCTGCTTAAACTGTGACCCCCCTCTAAATTCAGTGCTGTGTGGCCCAAAGAGCCCTCTTCGGCTGCAAGGGGACAGGTCCTGTGTCTGAACATTTCCTTTAACGCGACCCCTGCACCCTAACAAGCCCAGCCCTGTGTCTGGTGAACTAGAACCTCCAGGTGAGGGGGGAATATGTCTTTTAAGGCCTCCCCTTTACTTGCACAGGGATCCCCAGTCCCACGAAGAGAGCTGCGGCGGTCAGAGAGCTGAGGCTGACCCAAAGCCAGGCAGGCCCAGGGCGGGCTCTGAGGGCCTGTTCGTTCCTTCCCAGCACTTCACACCACATTCTCATGGAAGAGGTCAAGTTGCGTTTCTTGACCAGTGTCTCTGTTACCAATACTTGAGCAGCAAGGAAAAAAGATGGGAACAGGGCGGACTAGAAAGAAGAGAAAACCCGAAGTGAATTCCTAATGCCCATTATAAAATTTCATGTCAAGGGAAAGGCTGGGAGATTGGGGTTCACCCGTGTCTCCACTGGTAATTTGTGTGAGTTGTGTGGAATTCAGATTCTGAGTTTTAGATCAGTTCTTGTTTAATATATATTTCTATGATATGTAGAACCTAATTAATATTCTTAATGTTAGATAATGTACCTTAACATCCATTTCTATAACATGTAGGGCATAATTATCAAGATGAACCACATCTAACATTACAAGAAAATTGCAATGTGTCATGAGATAAGAGGGCCTTACTATAGCAGAGTCTTCACCCTCTGAGATGCTGAGATGCCCCTTCAGAAAAGCCGAAGAACGTAAATAAATCGTCACTCCCCAATTTGACGCTGCTTTGGTGATTTGATTCATTGGTGTGAAGTGAAACAGCTAACAAAGAAGGATAAATAAAAATAACTTCTTGCATCCAAAACAGGGTGCACGTTTGAACTCCGATGCATGACAGCAAATGTAAGCAAGAATTATAAACAGTAGGGCCGACTGAACGAATTAATATGTATCGGGCTTCCTTGCTAGAAATCGGCCGCTGTGTTGTACTGGTACGCTGTGCTTTCTCTCAACTGCAAATCTGCCTTTTCTTTTCCACTTCTGGGAGTTCCGAAACTGTTCTTAGCAGCAGCAACGCGGTAACACCGGGCACAGAGGAGCCTGGAAGGGTGCAGCGTCCCACTGGATGCTTTGCTCTTTATTCTAGACCCTGCTATTTTTATGAAGTGTTTCTGGGTTTGGCTTTGGTTTTTTGTTGGTCATTTCTCTTCAGTTCTTCATATGGACTAGTTAACTCTGCAGACATTAAAAAGCCACTATAACTCCGGCTGGCCAGTTTCCACTAGACTCACCAATCTACCCTTTGGTTCCTTGTTTGCGAAAAGTCAATCCCCAATTCCAAAAGCTATTCTAAATATTTTATCTTTCTTTAATCCCCTCACCCAAGTTGACATCTAAAAACCTACTCCATCAGGTTTAAGACCAGTGCCAAGCACAGACCCAGCACCTATGAGGCAGCTAACAGGTACCTGTGGAGCGGCAGACCTCCAGAGTGTACGTGTCGATCTGCACACAGACTTCCCGTAACGCTCGGCCCCAAACTCACCCTCTCCGGTTCAAGGGAGACATTCCGCTCGCATGCTTGCATCTTCTATAGCTTCTCAACAGCTCTCTTTCCTAACTGCTTCCTTTCAGCCTCCAAACAGGTTGCCCCCCAAATTGATGTGCAAAACAACCCTGAAAGCCAACCAACCAGGATATAAGTTAAACCAAAAGATCTCGTAACCTCCCCTAAACGCCAGACTGATTCACTCCGTCACAAAATAGGCCAGCTCTCCCCTGGTCAAGTATGTGTGCACCCAGGCGCAGAGGAGGGTGGACACCTTTCTCTACTGGCAGGAGCCCAGAGGCTCCCTCCCAGGGTCCCTCTCCATCTTCCCTTTATTGCCCGTCTGGGTTTCCTTTCTCGTGGCCTGCATTCGCACGTCCTTCATCATGGAGCACCTTCGACACCTCTCCATTGTCGGTGTGGCCCCGCTCTCATCAGTGTGGATGTGTGGAAGTGCTAAAGGCCCCCAAAGCTGGATGACAAGGGCAGGTCATGGGCAGGGGGGTTCACCCAACATGACTGCTTCTCCCATCTGCCTTTCAATTTCTCTTTATTTCCTGATAAAGTTCTCTAAATGGTCTACAACGGCAGCTCCCACTCGCCCGTTGTCTGGGACTGGTTCCGGCCCAAACTGTTTCCCTCTTCCTGCCAGGGCCACTCTCCACAAGCCCTTCTGTGCCAGCTCTTTCCCGGCTTCCCTGTCATCCGGCCCCCAAGGCACCCCTTCCCGGTGTGCTCTTGAAGCCTCCGTGTGCCCTCCTCCTCACCCCATGAGCACTTTCAGGGCCCACGGTTGAAGTCTCCCACCTCTTCCCCTCGTCAACACCCCCACCCCCGTTTCCCTCCTGGCGCAGCCTGGCCGAGCTGCACACGCTCATTATTCACGTTGAGTAGTCTGCCGGGTTCAGGGCTGATGGACTGTGACTTCACCCAGACTCAAAGCAGCTTGTCACGGAATCAGCAGACTCGTCCCCTCTCCAAAAGAGCAAGGTGCCAGCATTTTTCCTTGGCTTTCTGTTCAGTGGGCATCTGGTCTTAGGGTCGCTAAGTATCCAATTTCACCAGGCCAGTCATGCATCCCCACATCACTGTCTAAACCCAGAATTAGAGGAGGCTCGTGTGTGCATGTACACACACACACACACACACACACACGCACATGCATTATGCACCTGTGTTATGGGAAACTAACCTCAGGTTGGAAGTTGTCTTTTTTAAGTTGATTTTAGAGAGTGGAGGGCAGAGAAAGAGAGAGAAGCATGGATTTGTCTCCACTTAATTATGCATTCATTCATGGCTTCTTGTATGTGTCCTGACCAGGGGTGGGACCTCAACCTTTCCCACCCTAGGGCTATCAAGAATGGGGGCAGAGAGTGTTATTCTGAAACATCATCCTCATCATCAAACCTCTGGTTTTCAAGTGAAGTGTAACCAGTGGCTATGCTGTTGTAAATTGCTGACACCTTTGGACAAATCCAGACTACAGGTGCTTCAACGCAGGGGTGCACTAACTAGAGACATTGGCACCATGGTGTTAGGAAGCACCATTCATTTGGGTTCTCCCCAGATGATCCTGGGGAAGGTCTGCTGTCGTGAAGGGTCAGCAATGACCGTGACTCCCCCAGGAGCAGCTGTAGCTTTGGGGCCCCTGCCCCAGCACCCCACACCTGGCTCCCGCTGACTACCACACTCGTTCGCAGCCTCCGGGATGCAGGAGCCACGCAGCGTGCAGCAAGGCGGTGGAGCCTGCTCATGCTGGTCCCTTTGCATCCTGTTCTCCCAGACCCGCCGTGTAATGTCCACGCTCTCTCCCCGCAGGAGCCCTGGAGCCCACTGACTGGCGAAGACACGAGCGATCGGTCCCTGGACAGCTAGCTGTAGGAGAACAGGAAAGCCTTACTTTTTCAGGCCGTGCCGCAGCATAGCTTTCTTTTTCTTTGTTGCCTTTGGTTTTGTTTTAATATTTTGTCTTAGAGGCTGTTTTCAAGGACCAACTGAATTGTACCTCTGGAGGAAAACAAAATGAAAAGACAAGTTAGCATCCAGAAACCTGGAAAGAAGAAAGAAAATTTCAGGAATATAATTCTGACCTCAGCCGACTCAAGTAAGGTGTTCATTACCAACCAATTAGAGCCACCTACACAGGACCAAGTGAATTTTCTAATCAACAGGTAGTAATAGCAAAACCTCCTCACCAGCCAAGAAGCATTAGAATGGATTATCCGTGGAGAGAGGATTAGAAAAAGAGAGACCCGAAGGCGGCGAAGGAAACCCCAGCAGGCCAGCCGGCTAATGTTTAGGATAATAATTCCAAGCGTATTAAAAATAAATTGCGAGAAAGAAAAGGCTGGAGCAATGAAAGCAAGCTTCACCTGATACTGCATATTGTGGATGAAATCACACACATGGGCAGTAACCACTTCCCCAGAGGCCAGCAGAGAACGCACGCCCAGCAGAGACTAGCAGAATTCAGAGACACAAAGCCTGCTCTGTGCTAACAGGAGTGGCTGGGGGTGGGAGGACTTATAATGGAGACTGACTAATAGACAGCTTTCTGGTCAGCTTCTTTTCTGTGGCTTGATTGAAATGGGGAGGAAATAGCAGCAGTAGAAAACCTCACTCCTCCTCAGGTTTAACTGCGGCCTCCCTGACGGACTGTCTCCTTGAGCAAGGACAGAAGTGCCTTTTCCTTTTTCTCACTTGAGTTTGGCCAGCGGACAGACAGCATGAAATCCCCTTTGCCCCCTCAGGGGAAGGAAGAGAATTCAGAAGGGGACGGGAGTATGGTGGGACTCATTTTTGTTTTCACCATATCCACAGCCTGCCCAACCCCCCGCTCCCCGCCCCCGCCTCTTTTATCTCGAGGATGTGCCATTTTCTTGTTAAGTTGTTCTTGCCTATTTCAGGTGCCTTGCTGTCATCAGGAATCATATATACTCCCTTTATTTTCAGTTTTTGCTTTCACTTGAGGTGAATGAAATACAACAGCTGGCTTAAGCTGGGGGACTCACTGGGCCAAATAGGCTCCTACTTCAAGGAGGTTTCCTAGTGAAATCCGAAATTCCTTTATCCCTCATTTTTCAGTGGTCGATGGTGGCTTACAGAAGAGCTTCCTTCCTGGGTTGGTTGGAGAGTAGGCAATGAGTCTTTGGCGCCAGTTAGTATGGTTCATCTATCTGGTCCATCATTAACACGTTGTTAACCGGCAGTTTTATACAAAAGCTAATGCAAGCACCAACATGAGTTAACTCGTGTAGCAGACTCCATCCATCTGTTCATTAACATGGTGCTGACCAGCAGTTTTGTAGCAAAATCCAATGCAAGTGCAAGCGCAGGTTAACTCATTGGTCAGCGTACTGGCTGGAAAACCCGAGTTTCCTCGTGACCAGTCAACAGCGTGCTAAGTACCTACCTAACCTGCTGTAGGCGCTGTTCTAGGGGTAGGAGTGAACGATGAATGGAATAGGATTCCCGTCCTCCAGTCTTTATGGTTTGTCAGGGAAACAGGTGCAATAAGCCGTTAGAACAATGGTTGAAGAGAAAGGATGAAGGCTTTCAGAGGGAAACCCAAAGAGAAAGCTCTTGATTCTTTGAATGAGGACTCAAAGAAATCTCCGTAGAGGGCCAAGGGCCTGCCAGGGAGAGTGGAAGTCATGTGTGTGCTGGAGCCAGGGGTGAGGAAGAGCAGGACTTGTTTAGGGAACTGCAGAAGTTTGTTGTGGCTGATCGCAGGTGGTGTTGGTGTTTCCAAGAAATGGGGGATGAGCTGGGAAGAAGGGGAAGTTGCAGAGACTTCAAAAGGAAGGGAGTTTGGAGCCACATCCCCACTACTGTGCCTCATAAGAGAATTTAGCCAAAACTAAATTTTTGCTTTGCTGGGAACCGCATGTTGCAGGACTCATACGTGCTCATGTTCTGCCCCTGAGCTCCTCACATCATCTTAAATATCCCAGCATCCTTCATTCATCTAACTGGTTTTGATTTGTGTTGGTACAATAGAATGGCATGAGGGCCTTAAGTAATTTATCACTTTCATAGATTTCTCAGGGAATCAGACCAAGGTGAACTCTCTGATCCCATAACCTGGTGTTGCCTTGTCAGTCTCCCAACCTAAAAGCTGCACATCTGTCAGACAGATGAGAATAGAAAAATGGGGATCTGAACCCACCAACCAATTCAGAATCAGAACGGAAGGGCTTGCCCTTCTCCCATTAGCTAGCCTACTGTGCGGGGCTTGAAACTGGGCTGCACTTGAAACTTCGAGAGAACATTAGGAAAAGGTAATGCGGTGGGTTCAGCACGTTAACCTAATAGTTAACAGGAAGAACTTCTCTACTTTAGTCGAAATTGTTTACTTATGGAAAAATGCTGGTTGAAACAAGTGAAACAGCAAAATCCAGATATGTATAAAGGCAAAATTATGGCTCAGATTCATCTACACCAAACAATCAAATAATGTACAAGTGGAGGCAATCTGACGTAGTAGCCAAGGCTTATTGGGCAGACAGACTAGGTTTAAATCCCGGGCACACCACTCACTAGTTGGGTAACCTTAGACAACTTACTAGGTTTCTCAAAGCCTCAGTTTTCTCATCTGCACCATGGGAATAACAGTACTACCCCCAGAACTGGATGGAGGATTAAATGAGATAAGGTGTCTTCGGTGTCTGTCTGATGCTCATCAGGTCATGAGAAGGTACTAGCTGTGCTTTTTAAAATCTGACTGGATGAGTAAGGTCTTAGCTCATCTCTCCGTTCCTCCAGGCAACATGTTTTATGTTTCCTCCCCACCATTTACCCCACAAGACGGGCCTGGTGCCCTCTCTAAGAAATATATTTCCATAGCATCTTAGTCAGCCATTACTGGGGAACACTTTCGATCGTGCATTACTATTTCCCTGTGGGGTCTGACTCACCCCCTCCTCCCAGGCCGTGAGTATTCTGAGTTCAGGGGCTGGGCCACTGGCTCTCTGCCCCACCCTGGGTCCACTCAGCACTCAGGGAAGGAACACGTTGTTTTATAGTAACCTCCAGTTTAAAAAGAAATGTGCGGCCTGTCACAAGCAGCAGTGACTCTTGAACTTTGAGCCAAACTGTTGTTACTGTATCAGGCTGACAGTGCCAGGTGACCTTGGTTTAGGGCCTCGTCTCAGCCTAAAGCAGGAACACCCACGGGCTCTGGCCGTGGAAGAGCCCAGATTGTCAGCCAGGCTTGACCACTTGGCAGCTGTGTGACGTTGGGAAAGTTAATTGATTTCTGTGACACTCCAGTTTGCCATCTCTAAAATGGGGATAAGACAACAAATAAGAGAAAATACATATAATGTGCCTGCCATATAGTAAGCTCTCAACAAATGGAAATGAATGAATTTATTAATGTCATTTAAATTGTGTTAATACCTTTGCTGGTATTTTTGAATACATGAAATAACTATTAGTATATCATTTAATGGACCCTGTAGACAATAGTAGGTAATGTTTATTGAGTGACCTTTCTCTTCTGGGCGCTGTTCTAAGTGCTTTATTGATGTAATTGTCTCAACAACTCTCTGAGACAGTATACTGTCAGTATCATCATCCCATTTACAGATTTGAATACCGAGTAAAGAGAGATTAGCAACTTGCCTGACACACAGTTGAGCAGGGTACAGTCTAGACTCAAACCAGGCCTCCAGGCCCATACAATTGGCATTCCCCCATCAGGGACAGGTCAGGAATCTGACAAGAAAAATGCACTGAGGAAGGAAGACTGAGATGCTTGCCTCACTCGGCTTCTTAGGAGACTTCATTTCCCTTCTGTAATATATGAGGAATCATGCTTGTCCTCATAGAACTTCAAAGTCAAGTATTGACATACTACTTTTTACTTCCACAATGGTCTCCTAGAAACCACATTATGAAGTAAATCACTGCCAAGTGTTGCGTATCTTCCCATAGGAACAATGTTCTCATTGAAGGTTGTACTCCTGAACAAGGCTTCAGAATCAAGTAAATCAGTCATAGGAGCCAAAATGTGTCAAAGAAGAGGATGTAAAACAACCATCAACCCAGAGCAAGCTTTGAAAAATAGAACTATCTTTCAGGTTCTACAAAATAGGCACATTCGCACTTATACCGGATCGAATATATAAGGAGGAAAGACACCAGTAACAAATTGAGCCCACGTGAGTTGAGTATCCTTGCTATGAATAAGCCATAATTTGTAATAATATTGCTCTAATTTGTAGTAATACTGAATGTGGAATAATATTGGAGGAAATCATTCGATGGCTCACACATTTCTCTCTGAAAAGTGGAGGCATTCAAAATAGCTCCAATGGCTTTTGTATTCTTCTTAACAGTGGGCTTTGTTTCTTCCATTTTCTTCACACCAGTTTCTAAATATGGAGGGGACCACAGAGAACTTGGGGTTCAGAAGCCTTTTGAAACTGGTCTTTTCATTTCTTTTTTGTTTTGTGATTCAACCTTTGTGTCACCTTACTTCCCTACTTGCATGAAAAGGACAGTCTAAAGGAGGGGAAACCTAGAATTGGGAAATATTTAGCCTCTTGTTCTTTTGCCTTCTTATTAATAGAAAGCATTTTAGGGCTGACTGAACTGATAAATACCCACAAGAGAGCCAAGTCCCTGCTTGGAGTTGTTCTGAGACCCTGTCACCCAAATGAAACTGGAAGGAAACAGTGACCTAGAAAGCATGAGGATTAAGATTTCCAGAACAGGCCGTGGCTGGTGACTCAGTGTATTGGCGCCGGCCTTCGAACCTAAAGGTTGCTGTCGGTTCCCAGCCAGGGCACATGACCACGTTGCAGCCAGGTCCCCAGCCAGGTCTGTAGCTGGAGGCAGGTGAAAGGCAACCAACCATACATCGATGTTTCTCTCCCTCTCTTTCTCCCTCTCTGCCCTTCTCTCTAAAAATAATGAATAAATAAAAATCTTAAGATTTCCAGAACAATGATTATATTTATTATTTTATATACAGTATATTCAGAACAAGGAAGGTTATGCATAATCATGATTATATCACTATTACTAAATGGAAAGAAGAGTTTATAGGACAACAGATATGATTTCACAATTGTAAACAATGAAAGCATACAGAAATGTAAAGGAGAGCTGTTTCTTTTTTTGGCATGAGAATTATGGTGACTGTGTTTCCCTGTGGCCCCTCTAAATGTCCATTTCTTTCTATAAAGAACAATTTCTTTGCAATAATTTTATAGTTTAATTTCAAATGAAAAAGAATCTCAGATTTCCAAATGGGCACCTGTGCCAATTGGTCCCAGTGTGAAACCCTTGGGGGACATTTGTAGGGGGTTGTGTGGCTTCAGTACATACTCAGGACGTGACCAGGTCTTTGTCCTATGGAAACCTATAAAACAGAGCTGTTCATGAGAGTAACTGAGAATAGAGATCGTCATTGTTTAGTTCATTTTAAACATGATGCCAGAAACAGACGTTGATCATGGCTTAGAGTGTCCTGTAATTCCGAGCCATTCCGGTAGATGGCACTATTGTATTAACACTGCCCTTCATTTGGGCCAGGGAGCTAGAGAAAGACTTTTGCTGCCTAAGTACAACTCTCCCTTCCCCAGTGGGCAACTCACAGGGATGAGGTGAATAAAAGATTTTCCCCCCCTATGGTACAATATGGATGGCGCCAATAGGACAATTTTATTCAAATAATTGAAGTTTTGTTTATTTGAATGTGTATGCGTTTGGTAATTCCGAGGCCCATGTGCCTTTATTTATGATGTTAATGGAATTTGCAAGGTTAACCCTATCTTTCTCCCCACCCCTAACTTTAACAAACCTTTTGTGTAAAAAAAGAGGGGCGAGGAACCTGAGCTGTATTGTCATTATTTCTTTCTCCACTGTTACCATTCAGACAGAGGTGTGGAGTGAGGGAGTCACCTCATTTGTAGTTGTTGTTAATGTTTTCCTCAGCTTGTTAAGGACCTAGAATTGTGTGATGGGAATATCATATGGTTTGTACTCAAAAGAATTCATATCTTAGGTTTGTCCCCCGAGGGGTCTCTCTGAGCCTCGTGTTTCTTGTCTGAAAGAAATGAAGTCAGTAACAGATCCCAACCCTGTGGCCCCACATATTTAGAGGGTCCCCATCTTCACTGCATTGTGACATATCCTTCACAGAGCAGGTCGTCATTAAATGTGGCTACTGATACTAAAGTTGATATTGCCGTATAATCCGAGTAGTTGATTAAATTGGTCAGTGATCAACTTCTGACTTCATTGAATCTTCCAATGTTGACTTAATTGGAGGTAAAAAAATAGCCAGCCTGTAGGTAAAATGTGGTTCATTTTTTAAAGAAATACAACCCCCAGCAACTACTTCAAAGTAATGTGTGTACATCAGAGTGCTACTCTCATCAGAAGCAAAGTATTGTTTTAGTAAATCAAGATTTACTAGGTAATTTCAGTAATTGTCCAATTTTTTCACCAAGTTCATGGATTCAATGTGGAGTGCTTGGAAGTTTATTCTGTCAAAACCATCTGATGTTATTGTAAGTGCTACTGTAAATTATGTTAAGTTTAACATAAAACATAAAACTGCATTTTTTGGTTTTTAACTTGAAATATTAATACAGATATTGGTGGCACTAGTGTAAGGATAGCATGGTACAAACAACATTCTTTTATTTTTTGCTGATACTTTTTCAATAAGCTTTTTTACAGAAAAATTACCAATTGGAATCATATCTATTGCTATTGATCCTGTAATCAAGTTTATTGCAGTTTTTAATTTCTTAATAGTCCTTGGACTTATCCAGTCAATTATTAAAATATTGAAAGCTGCAAGAAACATGGAATCCCTGTTTATACAAAAAACACTAGTTCCTTGTTAAGTGGATGAATCATACCCTTCTGATAACCTGGCCTGATTGTTTTTTTTTAACAAGAGAGATTTGCTGCACCTCTGTACGCTTTAGCATGCACTGTTCAAATAGCACCATCTCGTCTGGCTGAACAGAGGCTTGGAGTCGGGCTTCTTCAGAGAAGGGCGTCACCTCAAACTCCAGGAGAAACGCAAGATAAAATGTTAGTAAAACTTGCCTGAGCTGTCTTTATGCGAGCCTTTTGGAGTGGGCTTCTTACCACACTCAAGTGTTCCTCTCCTCAGGCCACTTACACTGGCAGCAGGTAGTGTGAACCGGGCGTGGGGGACCGGATTCCCCTGCCGTCCCTTGGGCCACTACGTCACATTTCACTGCTGCTGTCCCCTCTCCTTAAATAACCCCGGGAAGGCAGGGGCCGTGCTTGTAGGCTGAGAAATTATAGTTCCCAGCTCCTCCATATTGAAGTCTGAAATCTCATTGTTATTAATGTGAAACTGTAGCCTTGGGAAATCCAATATGTGTGCTCGCCACGTAAAAGTACAATCTGCCTTGGCTTCAACTCATAAATAGTGGGAAAGGGATAAGGAACCTCAAAGGAAGCTCACCTCCAAAGATCATGCCTGGTGGGTCTGAAGGATTTCCTCCCAAAGCCTTGAAGGCCTCAGAACCATGTTATAAAATGTATTCTCCCCTCCGCTTCCCCATTACTGAGGTGTAAGTGACAGTATGATCTCACTTATGTGTGAAATCTAAAAAAGACTCACAGGAGCAGATGTAGAGCTGTGGATACCAGGGGCTGGGGCTTGGGGAAGGTGGGGAGAGTTTGCCTAAAGGGTACAGTCTGTCACTTTGAAGAGGAATGACTTCTGGGGATCTAACGCACAGCCTGGTGACTAAGGCTAATAATATTGTCCTGTAGACTTGCAGTTGGCTGAGAGAGTAAACCTTAAGTGTCCTCACCAAACCTAATCAAAGGGTAACTGTGTTAAGTAACCTGATTGTGGTAACCATTGCACAATGCATACATACATCAAACCATGTGCACCCTCAAGCCATACATGTCGGTGGAGTTCATGGGGACCTGAAGGCGAGGTTCAGGCCTGTGCAAGTCACAGATCCAAAACCAGGCAGAGCAAAAGCACCCAGAATTGAAGGGATGATGTTTTTAGGCTACGACATCTCAAAAGGAAAGGACCTGGGTTCTTACAGAAGCAAGTGCTTTGCTGAAGAATTCCTTCTGTAGCATCCGGACAAACGGCTTCGCAGACTCCTCTTGCAGACCGGTTCTGAAGGGGATCCCGCCCCCAGAGACAGCCCATTCCACAGTAAGCAGCATTTTTACAGAAAGTTTGAGTTGAAACCTGTATCTCGGGAGTTCCCATCCAGCTCACGTTCCATCTTGGGAAGCAGCTGGGTCAGATCTAATATCCCTCCTTCACAAGACATTTGGGGACCTGGTTAACTTCCACTCGGAGTCTCCCCTCTCCAGGCTAGATGTCTCCGGTTCTTTTCACTCTTCTCCACGTTGTGATAAGTGCCTCATCACACCGGCTCTGATTAAAGGCTGTTTGTCTACATGTTCTTTTCTTTTTTTTTTTTAAGATTTTATTTCATTATTTTTGGAAAGAGGGGAAGGGAGAGAGGCGGAGAGGGAGAGAAACGTCAATGTATGGTTGCGTTTCACCTGCCTCCAGCCACAGACCTGACTGGAGACCTGGTTTGCAACCTGGTTATGTGCCCTGGCTGGGGAATCGAACCTGCGACCTTTGGGTTCACAGGCCTGCGCCTTAACCACTGTGCTACCAGCCAGGGCTCTTTTCTTTTTTTAACCCCTACCTGAGGATAATGTTTATTGATGAGGAAAAGGAGGGAGGGAGGGAGGAAGGAAGACAAACAGGAGAGAAACAAGGGTTGGTTTCTTCCTGCATGCACCCTGACCAGGGATCCAACCCATAGCTTTTTGGTGTACCAGATGGCGCTCCAACCAGCTGAGCCACCCAGCCCAGGCTGCCTGCGTATTCTTTGGAGTGCAACACCTTTCATCCATGTGCTTCTGTAAGCACAAAGTAGAAACTCAATTCAATTTTCCTAGGCAAACATCTCACATTAGGGGGTTAGGATTATCGTGATTTTTTTCCGTTTTTTATTTAATTGTGGTAACATGTACATAAAATAAAATTTATGGCCCTGGAAGGTAGCTCAGTTGGTGAATGTCCCAATATGCCAAGGTTGTGGGTTTGGTCCTGGTTGGGGCTCATTCAAGAAGCAACCAATGATTTTATAAATAAGTGGAACAGCAAATTGATATTTCTCTCTCTAGAAATCATAAATAAAAATATATAAAAATTGCTATCTTAATAATTTTTAAGTGTACAACTCAGTAGTACTAAGTTGATTCATATTTTTTTGTGCAACCTATCTCCAGAACTTTTCCAACTTGACACTCCATACCCATTAAAAAGTAACTCCCCATTCCCCTTCCCCCAACCCTCGAAATCATCCACTTAACATAAGGTTCTCAAGGTTCATCTGTGTTGCAGCATATGTTAAAACTGAAAAATAGTCCATTGTACGTACACATCACATTTTGTTTATTCATTCATCCATTGGCGCATACTTGGGTTGTTTCCACTTTTTAGCTATTATGAATGTGTATGCAAATGTTTCTTTGAGATTTTGCTGTTATTTTGGGTACATACCCAGAAATGGAATTGCTAGATCATATGGTAATTCTAGTTTTAACTTTTTGAGGAAACACCACACTACGCTGAACAGTGACTGCATCAATGTACATTCCCTCCAGCGGTGCACAGCCATTCCAATTTCTTCACATCTTTGCCAAAACTCACTTTCTTTTTCTATAATAGCCATTCTACTGTATTTCAGGTGATGTCTCATATGGTTTTGATTTATATTTTCCTCATGCTTGGTGATTTTGAGCATCTTTCCATATGCTTGGCCACTTATATATTCCTCTTTGGAGAACTGCCTATTCAACTCCATTTTTAAATCAGGTTATCTTGTAGTTGTTGAGTTGTAGAAGCTCTTTATATATTCTGGATAGTAAAACTTACTAGGTATGTGATTTGCGTACATTTTCTCTCATTCCATAGATTGCATTTTCACTGTGTTGAATGTGCCCTTTGATGCATAAAATCTTTAGTTTTGATGCCCAATTTGTCTACTTTTGTATTTGTTGCTTGTGCTTTTGGTGTCATATGACAATCCTTGTCATATCCAACATTATGAAGCTTCTCCTACATTTTCTTCTAAGAGTTTAATAGTTTCATCTACACTGTTCTTTAAGCAGTTTGACTATGTACAAAAGAAGGGAGAAGGGAGACTATAAAGCTGAGGGAGGATTATTCTGAGATAATCAGATAAATATAAGCCAAGAGGAAGATGCCAGAATTGAGGTAGAGCTTGAAATCCAGAGGAAAGGGATGCTGGGCAGATCAAAGCCTCAGAGGTGGTGGAGCTGTGGTTTGGGGGGCAGACTGGGGGAGGTGGTATCCAGAGGCCAGAAGAAAGAAATAGTGTAAGATATCCTGCCAGATGGCGCCCATTTCCTCTGAGAAGCAGTCCCACATCATTTCATAAGGGAAGTGGCCACGGTGCATGGTGGAGGCTTGGAGGAGCTGCTGGGGGGTGGGAGAGGAAGCTGACTGTGGACATGTAGCCGAACTGCAAAGCACGTTTAGTCGATAGATGCAATTGGATGGTGGTACCAACCACACAGTTTTACCACACAGTCTTTAGAAGCAAATAATTTTAAAGTCACCATCTTCATCTTTGATGATGCTCCTTGTCTTGAAGTTGACTTTGATACTAATATAACCACACCAGAGTTCTTATACTTACTGTTTATGTGGCATATTGTTCATTCTTTCATACTTAATCTTTCTCTATACTTACAGTGCTTCTCTTGCAAATAGCCTAGAGTTGAGTTTTGCTTTTTTTATCAATCTAACAATTTCTGGCTTTTCCTCGGAGTGTTTCGTTCATTTACATTTAAATGTATGTGGATGTCGTTGGGTTTACTTCAATTATCTTAATACAGATCTACATAGATACAGCCTCCAGTCTGGTGTGATCAGTTCCTAGCTGTCTGGCCTTGAGGAACTGACTCGACCTTTCTGAGCCTCAGTGGCCTGGTCTGTGCTGAGCAGGTAAGGGCTGCTGTGAACCTTAAAGACAGTGAACGTACAGCGCAGGGACCTAGTAGGAGTCTGACAAAGTGTAACTGTTACTTATTTATTTTTAAAAAAGATTTTATTTTATTATTTTTAGAAAGAGGGGAAGAGAGAGAGGCAGAGAGGGAGAGAGACATCAATGTATGGTTGCCTTTCACCTGCCTCCAGCCACAGACCTGACTGGAGACCTGGCTTGCAACCTAGTTATGTGCCCTGGCTGGGAATCAAACCTGCGACCTTTGGGTTCACAGGCCGGCACCTTATCCATTGTGCTACCAGCCAGGGCAATTTTTTTTTTTTAAGATTTAATGTATTACTTCCAGAGAGAAGGGCAGGGAGGAAGGAAGAAAGGGAGAGAAACATCAGTGTATGGTTGCCTTTCACCTGCCTCCAGCTGCAGACCTGCCTGGAGACCCGGCTTGCAACCTGGTTATGTGCCCTGGCTGGGAATCGAACCATTGACCTTGGGGCTCACTGAGCCACCAGCCAGGGCCAAGTGTTGTAACTATTATTAAAAGTGCCGTTTCAATAAGTCTCCATATTAGTTTTTACAATAAAGAGCTTTAACTCTCTCCTGAAAAGAGTTCAGCAGCATTCTATAGACTATTGCAGCTTTTTTATTGAGAGGTGAAGTTCATGTTACGTAAAATGAAGCACTTTAAAATGAACACTTCAGTAGCATTTAGTACATTCATGATGTGGTGCAGCCACCACCCCTAGTCTGAAATATCTTCATCACCCCAAAAGGACACCCATCAAGCAGTTGCTGTTCTCTTTAACCCTTGTAACTGCCAGTCTGGGTTCTGTTTTATAGATGTACTTACCCTGGATATTTCAAATAAATGGAATCATATAAGATTGACCTTTTGTGCCTGGTTTCAAGGTTCACCCATACTGTGGCATGTGTCAGTACTTCATTCCTCTTTATGGCTGAATAATGCTCCGTTATATGGATATACCTCAGTTTGTTTGTCCATTCCTCTGGTGATGGACATTGGGTTGTTTTTGGTCTTATATGACATGAGGGATGGGGACACTCCCAATAGGAAAAAATGAACAAAACCTTTAGAAAACCATAGAATCATAAATGCTTAGAGCTTTAAAGTACTTCAAGTCTACACATCATTTTTCCGGTGAACAAGGCCTGAGCCCACCCATGTGGCTTGCAGCAGAGCCAGATGAGAACTTGGGGTCTAGTAAAAATTAAATAAGGTTATCTTAGGCGACACCCGTTGAAGGAGTTATTCAAGTCCAGGCACTCAAAGAAACACACACTGAGAGGGAAATGTGTGAATGGTGATCCTGCCACATGCAGAAGCAGTAAGAAATTCAGTTCTGTTTGGGACCATGGCTATCAGGACACACAGGCATTGCAGTCCCGCACATGATTGTCTGAAGCTGCTTGGTTCACCTCCCTAGGACTCAACCTCGTATTTTCCTGGAAGCAGATCCTGAGACAAAGGATTCAGCACAAGTTTTATCTGAGAGAGTGTAGAGAACCCTCATGGGGCCGTAGAGGAGTAGCACAGAGAAGACGAGGTGGGCAGTCAAGTCTTCTCTGTTTAGCCTGCTGCCGTGATGGAAGCTGGAGCTTGGTCTTACCGGAAATGCCACCAGACACACACACAGGATGATCCCCTCAAAGGGGTGAGGGAGCCGAGGTATCTACAGCGATTGTCCATGAACCGTTGGTCGGTAGCTGCTTTCAGAGGAGCTCGCAGGCACCTGGCAGCCGCAGCAGTGGACAGGGGGTTTTCTTCACTGCTGGGAAAATAGTCCTCAGACACGGGGGTGGGATCCTGGGCTGTGGGGACCCATGAGTGGGGGCTGCAGGGAGGCTGGGACTGCTGGGGGTCTGCCGAGACCAGAAGCAAGAAAGCCCAAGGGCACCTGGGTTTCAGAGTATGTGGGCAATAGTGAGGTTAGGGAAAACACTTTTATTTTCAGATTTGTTAAATTCTATGGAAAGCTGTGACGATTTCTAAATTTCTTCAAGATCCTTTTCATCTTGGGTCAGATCTTTAAAAATATGAGCTAGTGAGAAAAGACTAGAGAGCTGAAATGTTGGTATTTGGAAAATATACTTCAAAAGCTTCTTCTTTTTTTTTTTTTTTTCTCAAGAAAATGCACTATTTTTGCAGGTGAACACTGCCATCAAAAATTTTCAAACATCAAACAATGGGAAGAGGAAGGGTTTAAAGTAGACTCTGTAGTGTAACTGGGAAAATGACATCAGATAAAGTGGGAACCCCTGGAACCAATTGCAGGCTCTGTTAATTATTGACCATCTTGAGTGAGATCAAGACCTCAAGGTCAAGACAGGGGAAAAAAAAAGTTCTTACTGGCATTATTCATTGTTTTCCCTTACAGTCACCTTTTGTTATGCGTAGACTTGACAAAAAGAAAGCCATTCTTTTCTTGTGGGGTAGTTTCGTGACCTGACAAAATTTGAGAATTTTCCAGGTGAGGTGGTTGAGGGCAGGACAGTAATCTCAGAATCGCACACGTACCAACCGACCCCCAGCTCAGCCAGGAGTAAGAGGAAGTCACATACTAGAAAGTGGGATCGAAAAATAAACATAATTGCTACCTATGTTAGAAAACACTGGCACTTTGCTGATGTACAAAGGCTGGAATAAAATTCCTCCTTCCCTTTATGAGCTTACTTCACCACAAACAAGAAATATTTGTGGCCAAGGTACATGAGCTGTCAACACTAAAGTGTGTGGCATTTAGAAGAGATTTGGAAAGGGACAGGAAGTCACTGCAGGGTAGCAAGAGAGAAAAGGGCAGAGCTCACAGCCTTTGTGCTTAACGGGCTATGTATGATCTTGTCCATTGGTGCCCAAAATGATGATAATACCAATAGGCCTTTGGGAGGAAACGTGGTGGGGTGGGAAAGTACTAGAATAGAAATCAGGGGAATGTGCTCCCACTCCTGGCACTGCTGGGCAACTCAGTTCCCTAGGCCTCAGTTTCTTCATCCCTTAATCGATGGGGGGACGAGTAACGAGTAGTTTTGCAGATGTCTTTCCCAATGAAGCTATGTGATTCTCAGTTGGTTTTGAAAGGTCGGAAAGCTATTTCTGGGAAGAGAGAGAGAGAGAGAGAGAGAGAGGAATGTGGGTGATTGATTTATCAATGTTCTTAAGCTGCTGCTTCTTCATGGAGGAGGGGTGTAAAGAGGCCACAGTAGTGTAGGTGTTAAAAGATGGAGCCGGGCGCTGCCTGGGTGGGTCACTTGGTTGGAGCAACATCTTGTGCATCAAAAGGTTGCAGGTTCCATTCCCAGTGAGACCTCATACTTAGGTTGGGGGTTCAATCCCTGGTTGGAGTGCATACAGGAAGCAACCCGTATATTTCTCTCTTACATTGATGTTTGCTCACTCTCTCTCTTACCCTTCCCCTATCTCTGAGATCAATTTAAAAACGTATCCTCAGGTGAGGATTTAAAAGAAGAAGGATGGAGCCGGACTATCTGCCTTCAGATCCTGGCCCTGACCCAGACGTGTTGTATAATTCTGGGCACGTAGCCCAAGCATTCTGTGCCCAGCTTACCTATAAAAAGGTTTAATAGTAGTCCCTACCCTAAAATATTGTTCTTAGGAATAGATGATTTAATACATATGGCAGAAAAGAATTAATACATGATGGGCTCACCAAAATGGATTCCCTCCTTTTCCTGGGAACCCTAGCTAGACTACATTTCCCAGCATCTCTTGCAGCGTCAGGGTCTGACTGAATTCTGGTCAGTGGTATTTGGGAAAAACTAACGTATGCTGTTTTTAAACCTGGCCCATCAAGACCTCCCATGTGATTCTCTATGGCTGTTTTCCCCCTGCAGAAGAGCCAGCAGAAGATACCAAAGTTCCAAGAGACGATGGGACCACAAGAGAAAAGAAACCTTTGCAAATACTCACCAAACTTCCTGTGAGAAAGGAATGAACTTCTGTTACAGTAAGCCACTGAGATTCAGGGTTTACAGGTTACAGAAGCTAGTGGGTAACACCCTAACAATATAACACGTCAAACAATTAGCACAATGTCTGGCACAGAGTTGGGGTGTGAATGTCAAGCAGTGCTTAGACCTACAGGAGAAGGGAACTGGCGGCGGGGGTGGGGATTGGACCACCTATGCAAGTGAATGGCCAGGGCGTTTGAAAGCAGAGCCTGGCGTGGCTGGAGGGCAGGTCCTCTGGAGAAAGCAGGGCAGTTATGTTGAGACGGGCTGTGTAGTGACATTGAAGAGGGACCCAAATACCAGACGAAAGAACTTGGAGGCTATCCAGTTAACAACGCTGAGCTACTCAAGGACTGAGAACTATGCTGACCTTGCCTAGGAAACAATGTTCACAGCTGTCATTTGAGGTGGTTTCAGTTTGGATGCCCGCGCAAAGTAGGGTTTGCAGGAGGGCTACTTTTAGTCAAGGCAAGCTAATCTGGGAGGTGATCTCAGGAAGGAACCAGGAAGGAAGCAGTGACGGGGAAGGGAGGAAAAACCACAGTGTGTGCATAAGCAGGACACTGCTGTGGGTCCCTCAGGGCACCCATGACTCAGAATTGTCCCACTGGAGGAGGAAGCAAGGGGAAGAGCAGGGATCTAGGAAGAAACAAGGTCTGTCCCCAGGGCATGAATGCCCTAGCGCTTTCAGCTCAGGCACGCTTGGCTGAGCCCCTCCCGCAGCCTGAGGCCGCCCCCACGTGAGAGGAGCAGCTGCTGGTGTGGGGGGCTCCCACGGTGAGTTTGGGATTGAGTGGGTGGGCTGGGACAGCGTCTGTCCCTTTTCAGCCACACTATGTTCCTCAGCCTTCTATTTGTAGGTGCCTCCCTTCCCCCAGCCTGTTGGCAGCTGACTGCGGGAGGAGCGCGGTGATACACGGCGGAGGTCAGGTTGAAGGCGCTGGGTTCCAGCAAACCTGGGTTCTAATTACCACATGAGCCGTGTGACCTTGGGCAGGCCACCCTCTGTAAGCCCCAGTTCCCGCATCTGACGATAAAAGCTCAATAGTGGCGTATGTACAGGATCTAGCAGTGCCAACTCTTGTCTCTGCTAAGTTCGGGAAGGTTCCTCCTGTGACAGGAGAGAAGAGTGTCAAGGTGGCGAGGATGGATGGGGAGGTGAGGAGTGCGGAGGCCTGTCTGGGGTGTGGTCACCAGACCTCCTATTTTTACTTCTGGGAATTGCTTTTCTGGGCAGGCTACTCTGAAAAACATACATTTATTTATTCATTCCTATGTTTGGTTTTGCCATCGTCAGGGAAGGCCACCAGGCTGGGGCAGGGTGAAGGAGAAGAGCCAGGGCCAGGCTAGACTTCCCAGAAGCGTGCGTGTGGAGGTCTCCCGTGAAGTGCGAAGGGGACCTGGGTGGGGACAGCACCGCAGGCTGGAAACCATTGAGACACCCGCCGTGGTGTGACTTCATGCCCCATGTGAACCACAAATACTCACTGAGACCCCAAAACTCACCCGATGCCTGGTGTAACGGGGTTTCCCTCGAAGCTAACATCCAAGTCAATTGGTGGCTGAACCAGGATGATCTGTAAGGACACAATTTGTGAGATAGACAGTAGGAGGAAGTAAGGTTTAGGTTTGCAATAATTATGAGGAGGATGGAAATGGTACAGTCTCTTCTGTTGTAGCACATGACCATCATGTTTGAATTTGTTTATACACAGTAGACAAGTCAGGGAATACAGCCACCAAGGTGCATGTTGGTCCAAGTCCTCTGGGAAGGAGATGCCAAGAGAGGATGAAACATGAGAAACATAAGCCCTGGCCGGGTCGCTCAGTTGGTTGCAGTGTCGTCTAATGTATAAATAAGTAGAACAACAAATCAACATTTCTCTCTCTTTCCGAAACCCTTCCTATCTCTAAAATCAATACATTTTTTAAAAAATTTAGAGGAAGTTTATTAGGAGAAACATCCCTGACAGAACATGGGGAGGGAGCAGGAGAGGCCGGGAGACTGCGACACCCCGGGTGCAGGACAGAGGAAGGAAGGAAGGGTGTACAGACAGGCGGAGCATCCTAGCAGCACAGTTCCAAGACAGTTTGGCAGCCTCACCACAAAGTCCAGCCGTGTCCCTCAGGAATGCACCTGCTTTGTCATCTCTCACAAAAAAAGAGGGGACAGGAGGGCAACTACCTTTTGCTAGTGTCACCAAATGAACACACAGACACACACAAAAACATCATCTACCTAAAATAGTGACTCATGGAGGAGCATTAGCGCGCACACACACACACACACACACACACACATCCCTTTAACCTTTTTTCTTACCCCAGTTCACCTCGTCTGTGGTTACATCACATGGTTATCCCAAGTTTGCATACATGTCTTGATGAAAATGTTTGATTAGTGTGCCAATGGCAGTTTCCTGTTTTTGATAATGAACTGTAGTTATGTAAGATGTTACATAAGGTGCACTTCCTATTTTTGCAACTTCTTGTTGGTCTGTAATTATTTTGAAAGTAAGAGTTTAAACAAATGTATACTATAGAATCCCAAACATGAGTAAGCTTCCTGGTTTTAAAAACCCAAGTAATAAACAGAAAAGGAAAGCCTCTATTATGGAGGAGGATGTGTATGTGTGTGTGTGTGTGTATTCTTTTTTTTTTTTAAAGAAAGAATCTGCCACCACAAGAGCAATGGCCCTAAGAAACTCTGCATTTTTCCTCTGGAGACAAAGTTGCAAACCCAGCAGAGAATGGAGCTTTACACATCCCGGTTTTCCCATTTTCCCCCTGGGGGTGGATTGAAAATAAGGACATAGTGCCAAGCCCTGCAGGCCAGCATTTCCCGGATTTTTGTCTCATTTGGAGTCACACAGCTGCCTCTTTGTGAAGGGAGGAAACAAAAAATAACCGCAGAAGCAGGTCTCTGTTTTAAGACTCGAAGGAAGAAGATCAGTAAAATGAGCTGTCTCCCGCTGAGGTCACATTTGTCTTCAGCTGTGATGGTCCGGTCCCCCTACATCCGCCCCAGGGTTTGAAAGTGACAGTGTCTAACCACAGCAACTTCTGCCCAGCGAACTCCAGGCAAAGGGCTTTGTTTACCTGTTAGAAATTTAAGATGTTTAAAACTGTGACACCATCTTTCTTGAGCCAGTTTGTTTTATTTTAATACTTTTTTAAGAAATGTATTATTCTTGAGACTTGCAGTTTTTAATGTTATGTCTGTAACCCCTTTGTCCCCATAGGCCTGGTAAAATTTTACATGCCTTGTAAAGTTACTGCTCATATATTAAAGTAAGTAGAGATTTTCCAAAATTTGTCATAAATTTTAATAATTTAAAATGACATTATCAATATCAAGTCATAAAGCTTAAAAGGAATTTTTCCAAACTGTCAGTAATAAAGAACAATTTCAATCACCCATGCTAAAACTGAAGTATCATTTTACTCCCTCTATTGGAAATATTTCATTCTTTTGCTTTTATTTTTTAAGATTTAAAAAAATATCCTTTTAAAAAAAAGATTCTATTCATTTTTTTTTAGAGAGAGGGGAAGGGAAGGAGGAAGAGAGGGAGAGAAACGTCAATATATGATTGCCTTTCATCTGCCTGCAGCTGGGGACCTGACTGGAGACTTGGCTTGCAACCCAGGCATGTGCCCTGACTAGGAATAGAACCTGCAGCCCTTTGGTTTGCAGGCTGGTGCTCAATCCACTGAGCCACACCAGCCAGAGGGCTCATTATTTTCGTATTACAAATGAAAAGCTAATGGAAAAGTGTGTAATCAAAAAATATCAGAAACTGTATTATATAGGGTTACATCAGACACTTAAAAATACTGTTTTTTCTGTATGTGATTTGGTATTTGATTCCTAGATTTGTCATTTTTGTGGTATTTTTCATTCTAAATAGATATTCACTTTTAAAACTAATTTTTATTTATAAATTTTATTCTTTTGCTTAAAGGGGACACCCTCCCCATATTGTATAAGTTTCAGGTGCCATACAACCTAAATCTGCCCTTGGTAATATTTTCAAAAGTAATAAAAACAAGACGTCCCTTCTATTATTTTTCCTTTCTTTCCAATCCCCAGAGTCATCCATATTCTTAGCTGTGATCTATTAGAAATTTTCATGATGCCTAAATAATATATTCCATTGCTACTTATTGATTTACCCAATTTTAGATATTATCTGGTTATTTCTTGACAGATGAAAAATGTGCTTCTCTTGCCCTGGCTGGGTAGCTCAGTTGGGGCATTGTCCTGTGCAGGAAAAGGTTGTGGGTTGGATCCTGGTCAGGGTACATGCCCACATTGTGGTTCGATTCCAGTTACAGCACATGCAGGAGGCACCTGATGATGTTTCTCTCCTTCCTTTCCTCTCTCTAAAAATCATAAGCTTATCCTTGAGGATTTTAAAAAATGTGCTCCTCTGTACACTTAATTGTTTTCTTTCACCATGTCAATATACTTTTATTACTATATTTAATCAAACAATCAGCATTTATGTCACAATTCAACAAGGAACATACATTGCAAAGGCATGACATATAGAATTACAGTTTCTTTATGGTATAGCTTTATGCTTCCGTTGGTTTCAAATAGTCTCTTCCTTTGTATTATCACTTGTTATATTAGCTACTCAATGGATTCTTTCAGCCTGGATATCATGCCCTTTATTTCTGAATCAGTCTCTCTCCATTTTCTCTCTCTCTTTCCCCCAACTCTCTCTCATTTTACACTCTGTTTTTCTGTTCTGTCATTCTGAAACTCGCCTTGGTCAAATACTGGAATTCCTGCATTGATTCTGTATGTCTCTTAGCTTTTCTCTAACACTTCACTTTCCATCTGGTTTTCTTTTTGCTTCCAGGAATATTTCCTAGACCTTACCTTCAAAACCCATCATCGAATGTTTTATTTTGATGATCATATTCCAAGAACTCTTTATTATTCTAGTATTGTTCCTTTTTCATGCCATCCTATTCTTTTTTCACCTTAGAAAACATTATTTTCTGTTTTGTTTTGTTTGTCAAAACAACATAAGGATTCATATTAGTTTTGTAATCTATGACATTACAGAACATTGTTAGAATTGTAAGAGTTATACAGGAAGGAACAACCTGCTCTGCGTAATGTTTTTTAAGTATATTTTATTGATTATGCTGTTACAGTAGTCCCAGTTTCTTTCTCCTTTGCTCCCCTCCACCCAGGACCCCGCTTCCTCCTGCAGTTCCACCTCTCTTAGTTCATGTCCATGGGTTGTGCGTATGTTCTCTGATTTCACCATTTAGTGTATTATTATTAACACCCCCCCCCCCCCGTCTGCCTTGTACCCACCAATTATGTTTCCTAATCCCTGCGCCATTTCTTTCCCTCCCTGTTCCCAGCTGATAACCCTCCCAATGATCTCCATACCTGTGATGCTGATCCTGTTCTGGTTGTGGGCTTAGTTTGTTTTTGTTTTTATTTTTTTAGGTTCTGTTGTTGACAATTGTCAGTTTGCTGTCATTTTAATGTTCATAATTTTGATCCTTTTTTCCCTTAAGTAAGCCCCTTTAACATCTCATGTAATAAAGGCTTGGTGATGATGAATTGCTTTAGCTTTACCTTCTCTGGGAAGCACTGTCTGCCTTTCGATATTAAATGATAGCTTTGCTGAATAATCTTGGTTGTAGGTCTTTGCTTTTCATCACTTTGAATACTTACTTCTAGTCCTTTCTTGTCTGCAAAGTTTCTTTTGAGAAATGAGCTGATTGTTTTATAGGAACCCCTTTGTTGGTAGCTCATCATTTCTCTTGCTTTAAGATTCTCTCTTTATCTTTAATCTTTTGCATTTTAATTATGTCATCCTCTTTGGATCTACTTTGTTTGGGACTCCATGCTTCCTGGACTTGTATGTCTTATTTCCTTCACCCAATTTATGAAGTTTTTCTTCATTATATTTTCAAGTAAGTTTTCAGCTTTGCTCTTCCTCTTCTCTTTCTGGTACCCCTATGATTTGGATATTGGCGCATTTAAAGTTGTCCCAGAAGTTCCTAGAAGTTCCTAGGCCTCTCCTCCTTTCTTTCCATTTTTATTTTTTCATTCTGTACTGGTTGACTGTTTATTTTTTTCTTATGTTCCAAATCATTGATTTAAACTGGTTTTCTTCCCTCTCACCATTGGTTTCACACGGATTTTCCTTCATTTCACTTAGCATAGCCTTCACTTTTCCCTCCTGAGTTTGCTGTACTCAAGCATATCTGTCAAGTCTGTGAGCATCTTTATCACAAGTGTTTTTTTGTTTTTTAAGATTTTTTTCATTATTTTTAGAGAGAAGAGCAGGGAGGGAGGAAGAAAGGGAGAGAAACATCAGTGAATGGTCACCTTTCACCTGCCTCTTGCTGGGGACCTTGGCTTGCAACCTGGTCATGTGCCCTGGCAGGGTCGATCGGGAGCTCTGGTGGTGTGAACCTGACGTGTTGGCCAGTGGGCCTCGCTGGAGGACGGTCGAGTGCTGAACATTTTGCTTGGGGACCCTCAGGTGTCAGCAAGTGAGGTTTTCCCTGAGGCTCTGCAGTCTCTCTAAGAAGATGCCCATCTACAGGGTGGATTCCAGGCTGCATCAGCATTAGGGAAGGAGGTCTGGGGCTCCATCCAACCGTACTCTATGCAGAGTTGGAACCGATCCCCGAGTTTTCAGAGCTGCACCTCACCCTGCCCCCAGCCCCACTTAGCATCTCCACGTCTAAAGCCTCTCCAGGCTCTATGTTTCGGCTTCAAATTCTTCCACTCTGCTAAATTGGTCACCAGGCATCCATTTGCTGTGCTTATCCCAAAAATAGGTAGAAATTACTCCTGCATTCCTAGCTCCTCTTCCATTCTCTTTGCCCTTGTGGGTTCATACATTTGATTATGTCTTCAAGGTGACTTTATAAGAGCTTTGATAGGGGCAAGAGAGAAAAATAACCAATCTAGCATCTTTGAATGAAAGGTTGCTTAATTTTAGTTTTGCTGTGGTGATGTATTACATAGAATTTAAAAATTTGTAATCTCGTTAAACTTGTCAACTTTAATATTAAAAATTTCCTCCCACAACTCACCAGTTGTTCAAATATTTACTGACAGTCATTCCTTTCCCATTTATTTTTAAATACTGACTTTATCATGTACTAAAATCTCATATGAGATCATCTCCTCAACTCTAACCTATTATTTTTCTGTACTATCACCACAACATGGTCCCCAAGTAAATGTTTAATTTTTATGGAGGAAGATACCTATGAAGGCAAAAGTGTGGAGGGCCCTTAAAAGTCGTAACATGACTCTCAAACGTCTATTAGTTATTGGTAAGCTGCCTGACAAGTTACCCTCAAATTTAAAAGGCTTAACAGTAATTATTAATGTAGTTTCTGAGGATCTGGAATCTGGAGGTGGCTTAGCTGGGTCGTTCTGTCTGTCTCTAGATTACCAGTACGGTGGCCACCACTGAAGGCTCAGGGATAGGAAAACCTGCTGCTCAGCTCACTCCTGCGGTGGGTTGTTGGCAGGTATCTATTTCATGCTGGCTGTGGGCCAGACACCTCACTTCCTCCCCACCGCGCCTCCGCCTAGGCTGCCCGAGCGGCAGGTGGCTTTTCCCAGGGCGAGTGATCCAAGGACAGAGACCATGCTGAAAGCCGGGGTCTGTTTATATTTTTGCTTGCTGTTATTTTTGTTGGTGGTTTTGCCTCCCCTAGCCAAGCATATTTCTTGCATATGCTACACATCCTTCGTGGGAGGGCCGGGTCCACCCCACAGCGACTGGAGCTCCAGGCCCATGGAAGTTCCATCGAGCCACATGCTTCCAGGACTGCATTGCCGCGCCGGGGGAAAGAAAGTATGTTGGACCACAGGCTGGCTTTTAAAAAATTATTATTTTTTACAATTTGAAATAATTATAGACCCACCGGAAGTTGTAAAAATAGTACTGAGTTTTTAACTTGCCACTTAGCAAACAAGCATCTGTGCCAAAGAGAAAGTACTTCTGAGATACTGAACTGGGAACTCTGATTTTGAAAACCTCAGCTTCACCAGGCCATACAGTTCCAAGGATGGGATTTTATGTTCTGAAACTAGCGGTTCTAATCTGGAAAGAACAGGCAAATTGACTTGCAGACATTAAAACAAAAACTCACTTAAAACTACTTAAGGCTAATCACGTAACACATGTCAGTGCACCAAATGGCCTGGGTGGACATGCATCGCTGACCGAGAGCCCCCTGGGAGCTGTGTGTCGGACGGTGGCGGGAGTGAAGAGGAACTTTAACATTTTACTCTTCATTTGATTATATAGTTTATTTCATGAGAATGTGTTTATGGGTTATATCTGAGACTAATTCTTAAAGAAAAGTAATAGATCTTTTTCTCTGCAATCTCCCTCTTTTTAAAATCAGTCATGTTGGTAGAGTCACATCCATGCAAACATATCTCCGGTCTGTTCTCACTCCCATGTAAAACTAAATCAGCAATGATCTGATTTCCGCCTGCAAATCTGGTGGGGGCTTAGGAAGTCCTTAGTCCCTTAACGTCTCCTGTTTTTGTGGCCCCAGGTGTCAGATATTTGTGTTCACTCAAGACAGCTGGTCCATGACCCAGACTTGAAGTGTTTGCCCACTTTGGGGACACTCAGTTACCCAGACCACCGTGGCTGTGTGCTTCTGAGAAACCGGGGGACCAATTCTGGTCACCTTGCCTCCAGCTCAGAGCTCTTTCACCACTGGGTAGAGCCATTTGGAAGTCGGGAGGAAACTGGGTTCTTGCCACTGATACCTCCTTCGGTGACACAAAGGCTGCTCTGCTACCCAGAGGTGCCCAGCATTCTCTTGGCTCCCTGGTGCCCCTTTGAAATATAACAGAGAAGAGTTGGGAAGTGTGAATGAGACCATTGCCAGTTCTGACACCAAATGCAACATGTACTGAACTGCAGACCAAGGGGGTCACGCGCACACACACACACACACACACACACACACACACACAGAGTAAGTTTCCAGTTTAAGGTCCACACAGTTGGTGGGAGGGAGAGCAAAGCCCACAGGCCCAGATACAGCTACATTTTTCTTTCTGGTGGTAGGAAATTAAAGGAGCTACCGCATGATTGTTTATATTTTTGCCATTAGAGATGAGAAGAGGTCATTAGCTGGCAGTGCCAGAGAGGCAGAGTGAATGAAATTCCAAAGAGAAGTTGTGAAGTATGAAATAATATTTGGCAAGGGACTGAAG
This sequence comes from Noctilio leporinus, assembly GCA_004026585.1. Taxonomy (NCBI): domain Eukaryota; kingdom Metazoa; phylum Chordata; class Mammalia; order Chiroptera; family Noctilionidae; genus Noctilio; species Noctilio leporinus. The sequence continues at coordinate 81,599 of PVIW01004820.1, read as the reverse complement.
TAAATATATGAGGGAGATAAGGGCAACTTGAGTTCTGGAATTTTGAGGGCCAGTTTGAAATTTCTTGTCATGAAATTAAAGTGAAAACAATTACTGTTCAGCTGTTTAGGGGCAGGCATGACATAGTTTGATTGTTGGGCTTAAATAGGCATGGTATTTTGATGGGCAAGCAGGGTACAAGGAGAGAAATCCCCAGAGAGACACCTAGGATTATCATGATGTGGAATCCAAGCTGTTTAAGGAGAAAAGTGAAGCCACAAGAAGATGGTTGGTGAAGACCTGTCTACTGTCAGTGGACTGGAGCGTTGAATGGGGTTAACACGATGCTGAACTGGAAGTATTAGAGAAGGTTAGCCATAGGTACGGGAGGTAGTCGTTGAAGAGTGGGATGCTTAGAAGCATTATTTCAGAGATGACGTGCATGTTAGTGACAAGGTCAAGGACACGGCCTTGGGCAAGGTAAGCTGAGATGCAAGAAAAGGTCAGAGGAGATGCATTAAGCCGCTATCTCAGCTCGGACTCGCCCTCTGTACTTCCCCTGGTGATGCCAGGGCTGAGACCTGGCAAATTGCGTTCCTTTGCCAGATGGCTGCGTTACACTCTGCCCACACTGGAGGCTACAGTGGGTGGCAGAGTGGGGGGAGGAGCAAGGGCTTGCTCCTTCCTGTCTGCTTCCTGTTTCCATCAGTATTGCCCCTGCAGCGTCCCTGCACCTGGGCCACAGTTCCTTCCGCTGGCAACGGCCGGGTCCAGTTTGAGTTCGCCTAACACTTGCAGAACCTGCTCTGCCGCGCGCAGCTCCGGGACACCAGCACTGGCCCCAGGGTGAGCCTCAGCTGTGCGGCATTTCAGCTCCGCCCGCCTGCCCCTTGGGCTCGGATTTTGACCATCCTAGTCCCTCTCTCTCCCTCCCCCGACCCTAGGTTGGTGGCCGTCTACTGCAGTGGCTGTCCACATGATACCTGAGGTTCTCTTTTACCCTTTCACTTATCTGTTGAGAATTTTATACCTAGCTAGCAATTCTTCATATTCAATTCTCTCTGCTCAAATAACTGGCAAGGTTCCTGTTTCCTGACTAGACTCTGACTGGCACAGAATGTGAGCCTGTTAAGAAACAGAACACGGGAAAATCAATGAGGTGATGATAGAATAGGTGAAGAGCAAGGCAGTGACTTTGAGGTGTGGTCCTGTGGCAAGCAGCCCATCTTTATTTAACTAGATTGTTTCTTCTTTTGTCCTCTCTGGGGCCAGAAATCAGGTCAAAATACACCTCTGAAAGTGTAATTTTTAGTTGAAATGTTGAGACCACTGTAGATTCACATGCAATTGTAAGAAATAATACCAAGAGTCCTCTGGTTCGATTCCCAGCCAGCGCACATAGCCAGGTTGCAAGCCAGGTCTCCAGCCAGGTCCGTAGCTGGAGGCAGGTGAAAGGCAACCACACATTGATGTTTCTCTCTCTCTCTCTCTCTCCCTCTCTCTCTCTCTCTCTCTCTCTCTCTCTCTCTCTCGGCCTTTCTTCCTTCCACTGTCTCTAAAAATAATAAATAAAATCTTAAAAATACCAAGAGTCCTGGCTGGTGTGGCTTAGTGGATTGAGTGCTCGCCAGAAAATCAGAAGGTCACTGCTTGGATTCCCCGTTGGGGCACATGCCTGGGTTTTGGGCCAGCTCTCCAACTGGAGGCGTGTGAGGCGTTTTTTCTCACACAATTTCTCAATTGGAGGCATTTTTCTCAAAACAAAAACAAAAACAAACCAAAAAACCTGAAGAGATTCTGTGTACATTTTGCCTTCACCGTAATACCCCAAAACTAGAATTGGCCCAGATGTCCTTCCACAGGTGAATGTCGAAAACCGTGGTACACCAAACCACAAACCACTTCTCAGCAATAAAAAGGAATGGACTATTTCATAAAGGCAACTACTTGAATGAATCCCCAAAGACCTATGCTGAGTTTTAAAAGCCAATTCCAAAAAGTTACATACTGTTCTCCAAAAGGTTATGTAAAACTTTTGAAGTTATAACATTTTAGAAATGCAGAGCAGATTCGTGATTACTGGGGGTAAAGGAAGGGGAGGAGTAGGTGGGAGGGAGCCAGGTGTGGTTTTATACAGGGGCACCAGGGTGGGGAGGGTCCTTGTTATGTTGGTACCGTGCCATATCTTGGCTGGTGGTGCGTGCACAAATCTACGCGCTGTACAATGAAATTGTATGGAACTAAATACACACACCCCTTCCAAGCTGGGGGCTCCAAAATGGTTGGTGGATTGCATCCATTGTGGGCAAAATGTACACAGGATCTCTTGGTTTATTTCTTAACTGTGAATCTACAATGATCTTAATATTTCAACTAAAAATGAGTTTTAGAGTTTATTTCAAACCAATTTCCGGAGAGGACAAACAAATGCTCTTGTTTAAAGATGGTGTGTTTGCCAGAGGACCAGCACTATGTTGTTTGTTTGCAGCTCTAATGTGAGGGGGCGGGGGGTGGGCAGGGGGGTGGCATCTCTAAAGTTGAGAGGTCTACAGTGGGTAAGTGGCTATCACATTCCTGGAACATGAAACAACCAGGCTGTACTATAGCTGCATTGCTGGAGGGAACCGAAGTCCAGATGCTGAAGCGGAAGCTGTCGGCACAAACATTGGCGCCCACCTTGAGGTTTCAGTTAAAAGGCTTCATGAGGATTAAAGACCCTTAAACACTTTCAAGCCTTTCCAGCTTTACCAGAAGTTAATACACTTCGGAAACTGTTGATTTTAGCATGTGACTTCTGCCTGGCCTATTTCACTAGCGTAGCTTGCTTGCTTTTTTTAAGGGGAGGAGCGGAAAACAAAAGATAAATTTACAGTGTCAAATAAGTGGCTTGCTTGCGTTGCCTTTTCTTTCGACCTTGTGGCTGAATTCCCCTTTTGGTTGTAATGTAGGCACTGCTTTATCTTCTCTTAGGATGTGTTTCTTAGGCTGCATCATCCCAGGCACTAATAGCCAATAAAACATGAAAAAGGAGCAATCCATATCATCATCATCATCATCATCATCATCATCTTGGTTTCTGTTTGATTGTTTTTCTTTTCTTCCTACGTTGGGAAGCATGTTTCAAGTTTGCTGTGTAGTTGATTCGATCTGGGCCACCACATACCCCAAATGTCTGAAAGAATTGCAAAGAGCAATACCTACTCACATAAGAAATCCTCCAGGCCTTTCTTGAGCCCCATGGAGAGCTGCAAGGTCTGGAATATAAAATGCTTGACAGTTTTAGAGTGTTTGGGGAGAGGTGGAAAGAAAGATGGAGTGGGAGCTCTATTGTAGAATAGAGGCAGGGGAGCTGACCCCAGTTCTTAAAAAACAAAAAGATTCAAAATAAAACATTTCAGTTTACTTGGCCTGCGTCTGATTGCAACAGTCCGCCTCCTGCTTATAAGTGTGTGATAAGGGAGTGCTTGCAAAATGACATTCTGTAACCAGACATATTTAACGAGCTGGCAGAGTAAATGACTTCTTGTTCATATTTCATATACAGGTAGGATTTGCTTGGGAAATAACAGTCACAAATGCCCAAGTCTTGTCACCCTGCGTTTCCTGAGCCCAACTTGGAATTTATGGTTATGGGTTTCATTACATAGTCTTAAGATTAGACCTTGAATTTTATGTTGTCAGAAATTTCCCCGGGTTGGGCTGCAGTTAGCAAGGTCAGGAGCTCATTTGGACTCAAAAGCTATAAAAGAATCCTGATGTGATAAGTAGGTCAGAGCTGTAAACTGGTAAAGACGTGGTGATTGGATTAGCAGCTAAGAATAACCATCGGTGATCGGATTAGCAGCGGAGAGTAAGCATCTGGGACAGTTTAGCCACATTAAAGTCTAGACCACATGTAGATTTTGGAAAAAAAGACAAAGGTATGTGTGGTGCAGAAAAGGCTATTAATGGAGGAACACCTGCTAAAAGTGTTCTATAAATAGAAAAATAATTACTTTCACAAATGGGGAGAAGATTTCAGAATCCTAGTAAGTAAATTGGATGATAGTAGTACATAAAGAACTGAGTTCCTTTATTTTTAATTAAAAATTGAATTTCTAAATAAGCCAGTCAGTGAAAGACAAATACCATATGATCTCACCCATTTCAGGACAATAATGAACAAAATAAACAAATAAGCGAAACAGAACCAGATACATGAATACAATGAATAGACAGACCTTCAGTGGGCAGAGAGGACGGGGGAGGGAGGAGGAGGAGGAGGAGGCAAAGAAGGGGAGCAGTTTAGTCAAGGAACTAGCATGGAAGAACCATGGACATGGACAAGTGGGATTGACTTTGTGGGGGAGAGTGGGTGGGTGGGGTAGGGGACAGAGGGAAGGAAAAAGGGGATGGATGTAATACAACAACAATAAAATTAAAAAAAAAAAAAAAAACTGGGAAAAAAAAAAAAAAATGACCCTGGCTGGTGGCTCAATGGATAAGGCACCAGCCTGCGAACCCCAAGGTTGCTGGTTTGATTCCCAGCCAGGACACATAACCAGGTTGCAAGCCAAGTCTCCAGCCAGGTCCGTGGCTGGAGGCAGGTGAAAGGCAACCATACATTGATGTCTCCCTCCTTCTCTGCCTCTCTCTAAAAATAATAAATGAAGTTAACAACGACAAAAAAAAATTTTTTTAATGAATTTCTTCCCCCACTCCCCAAGCTATCTAAGTAAAGGCAAAAAGGTAAGAGGGTAGCTTTAGCTTTGTGGCAGGACCCATCTTTGTCCCAGTTTGGCTCTGCTGGGTTGCTGTGTCCCAGTGTCCTGAACCCTCAAGGCCTCAGTTTCTCATCCGATCAGTGGGGATGGTATTATGTACATCACGCATTTGTGATGAGGATGGAGAGAAATAATCTATAAACAGTTTCTGGATCATGGTTAGTGTTCAGTATAGAGGAGGATTATTACTACTAATACTCATTACAAGTGTCCACCACTTCAGCCAATCACACCTGATACTACACATTCATTTTGGTAGGAATACTCTTGTTGCATGGATCATGCAGGGTTTGCAGGGTCCACACTTGACAGATGAGAAAAATGAGCTCAGTGGTTAGACCAAAGGCCACCCAGCTGGTGAACAATCGACCTTGGATTACAATCACCTGGTCCTTTAAGCAAGCATCAGAATCACCTAGATGGTGATTAAAACCCCTCCCAGAGCTTCCAATTCAGTATGTAGGATGGGCCTATGAATGTGAATATTTTTAACAGTGCTCAGGTGCCACCAATCACTGAACTAGACAAGAAAATGGTTCTCAAACATGCCTGCTCATTAGAATCATCTGGAGGTTTAAAATGAACGAACACATAACTGTCTCTAGGGTGTGGATTTTCCTATTGAAAAATACGATTCAGCCTTACTACTAGAATAGACTACTTGGTTATTCCAAATGAAAAAAGGATAAATCTGTAACAATGTTGGAGATTCCACTAAGTCTGGAAAGTTGTGGGGTTTTTTATCCCCCAAATATAGTGTAATACAGAATATTTGTAGAGCCAACTACTTACAGAACTTTTACATTTCTGATTTCAAATTTTCTATTTTATGATGCAATACTCTATTAATGCTTGCCAAGTACTCAGAATTAGCAGATAATTGAGATTACTGACCATAGCTAAAGCAGTAAAGTTTTCTTAATATTGTAATCAATATTGATATTTTGAAATTCTTTTCTGAATACCAGATAGTTGATTATGTTAGTGCTAACAAAATAGCAAATAAACCCTGATTTAAAAATAGTTTTTCTACCAAACTAATGAATGTCTTACAACTTTTTGTCACTTAAGAAGGAATTTATTTCTATAGATTTGTTCTGAACTCTATGTTAACATTTTATAGGTTCATTTAAAAAAGTGCTACCTATGTAATAATTCATTATGAAAATACTTAGTTCTCCAAAAATGATGTACCAAGACCTGGCTGGTGGCACAGTGGATAAGGCATTGGCCTGTGAACCCAAAGGTTGCTGGTTTGATTCCCAGCCAGGGCACATAACCAGGTTGCAAGCCAGGTCTCCAGCCAGGTCCGTGGCTGAAGACAGGTGAAAGGCAACCATACATAGATGTCTCTCCCCCTCTCTGCCTCTCTTCTTACCCTTCTCTCTAAAAATAGTAAATAAAATCTTTTTAAAAAAAAGCCTGGTGTACCACAGTACTTTTATTGGTACTACAAATTAGAAATAGATCTTTATAATTTCTTTTTATAATACAGGGAAGGGCAAGAGTAGGTTTATAGTTGGAAAATAATACAATAATAAATAATAATGCAAGAATAAACTGTGTTTTGTGTACTCACAACCATAAACCCACTCTGGCACCTCCTTGTATATGTTTTTAGAAAAAGAAGAGTTATTGGGTAATGTTTTCTAATTTTCATCCATCTATTGTCAGCGCCTCATTCTATTTTATATTCAAAGACTAAACCATTAATAACACATTTTGCAAAAACCTGTGAAACAGGATTGCATTAATCATATTTGGAGTTTGTATAGCATCTCTAAGAAGTCCCAGATAGTTTGAAAATACTGTTGCGTTTATTTTCACAGCAGTATGTTTGAGGAGCAGGTGGTAACTGTCACAGTTGAAGGATTAAATGAGAGAACATAGGCCGTGATGAACTGAGCATGGGTCCTGGTGCGCAGCCAGTGCTCATTAAGTTAGCTGTCATTACTGACACCACCATTACTGTCCCGTTGACTCTTAGGTAGAGCTACAGTTTCATTGCGATGTGTACTTTTCTTACCCAATGTATGAAGGTACCAGTTATTGGTCATTCAAGTCCTTTTCTCCGTAGCTATTCAAATGGTTATCATCAGAATGCATTTAAATTGTGAGGCCGTGACAGTATTATGTATGTATGACAAGTCAGGAAAATGGAATACCAGGTTGTAGTTAAAAACAACCTTATAGCCCTGGCTGGTATCATAGGGGATAAGGTGCCGGCCTGCAAACCCAAAGGTCACTGGTTCTATTCCCAGCCAGGGTTCATAACCAGGTTGCAAGCCAGGTCTCCAGCCAGGTCTGCAGCTGGAGGCAGGTGAAAGGCAACCATACATTGATGTCTCTCTCCTTCTCTGCCTCTTTCCCTTCCCTTCTCTCTAAAAATAATAAAATATTTTAAAAAACAAACAAACAAAAACAAAAAACAACTTTCCAGGAAGGCACCAGCCAGTTAGATAATTTTGCTACAAGAAACTCAATTCTAGATCTTTTCTTCTGCGACAGTTTGGAGAAATTTTCTCTCAGTGTTTCAAATTTAGGGATGTCTTCCCTTCATAGGCTAGGTTTTATTTAATCACAGTGAGATGGAAGTTTTAAGATAACAGGAGATAGAGAACAACCAAGGATATTATCTTAACTGTCATTGATTTGGTCATGATTGTACATGAATGCTGAACAGTATTCACATGTTAGCCACATTTGTCAAAGGTGTATTCTAGGCCAGGTTGTCCAGACGACCAAAGTGGCACAGTTCACTGTTTTATAAAGGATGGGAGGAGGGAGTTGCCCACCCCCAACCTCTGTGGGGAGGGTAGAGGTACCAATTCAGAATAGAGGGGAGATGTTGGGATTCCTTTTACAGAGCGAAACTGGTGGGCCAAGGCTGACATCCAGTCACACCCATTTTGTCATTTAAGGCATGTGTGGTGGCACCTAATCACCAAGTTCTTACCTTATTGAGGGTAACATGGATCAAGTTTTTATTCTCTAACAGAAACATTTTTCAAAGGAAGCACGCTTAGATTTCTAGACAGAGACTTCTTGCATTTTGCAAACATGGCATCTGCTTTTGCTGTTGGAATAGGTATAGTATCAGTTCGGCAAAGGGTCAGTCGCCCATGCTGTGCCACGCTGAACCCGGATGCTCACATGCTATTAATCCTATCAGTAACCATGAGCAGAAGGTATTACCGCAGGATATTTAAAATCGCTTGGGAACCAAGGGATTTCCCTACACACAACACACGGCTGCAGAGTCAGTTACTAAGTACCATTCAAGTACACAGGCTTCGCCAGACAAAGGGAGAGTTTCCAGGTTGCCAATGGAAGACTGGCCACAGCAACTTTCTAACGCCGAAGCAGGAAGGCGCTGCAGCTACAGGTTCCCAAGTGAAAAGTGGGTTATTACTTCGAGTGCCTTGCAAAATTTGACCTACTTCAAATTCCAAAAGGGATCTGATGAAACCTACAATGAAAGGAAATAAATAAAATAAGATCATTGGTTGATGGGAAAGCAAGTATACTAAAAAAAAAAAAAAATTTTGATTGACTAAATTATGCTCTGAGTTTCCTGGCAGCCAAAGGGAAAAAAGCAAAGAATGGTGGAGCAAAGCTGGAACCTGGTGGCATAGGAATAGTTTCCAGTTTGGCAGCTGCAGCTGTCATTTACTAGCAGCGTGGAAGGGCTCTTTCTTCTTGGATTCTGTTTCCTTACTTAAGAAGAATGCAGGGAGGATTCCAGGAGAAACTGCTTATGAAGGAAAATGCTAAAGCAGAGTAAAAATGAAAGCGGTTGTAATAAAGTTTACCCGACAGAAAGCAAGCAAAGCATTTCTTCCATCCGACAATTCTGGATTACCTTACTATCTTCAGGATCTTGAACACAAAGGACACGAAATTTATGTTCGTAGATCCCAAGAAAAGAAGAGGCCAATTCCCAGATATTTTGCCCTGGATCTTGAGTAAATGTGTGGCCAAGTTCACTCACCCCTTAAAAAACGAAAAGATGAAAAAGGTCAGATCCCAAGCAGCCAAGAACTGTGGAAGGTCTCAAGCTTCCTGAGTGGTCCTCTGTGAACTCATGACCACAGGGCTGAGGAGGCTTTCACCACTGACCACCTGCAAACCTGCTGGAATTTCAGGACATCCACCGCTCTCCCTTCCCAGTGCCTGCTTCAGGCCTTCCACACTTGCCCCCCACTTAATTAATTCCTCACTCCATATAGGAAGTCCAGCAAGTCTTCTTCCCTGCCTTGGGCTAACTTTAGTCCCCTTGTTGTACACCACCCCGGGCATCCATCACAGCTCCAAATTTAGACTTGTTTGCATCATTATTCTTGAACTATCACCATTATTAAATGATAGCATTTGAATTCATTAATTAAAACTTAATCACATTAGTTACTAATCACATTATTATACTTATTTGCATCACTATTATGTCAATCATGTAGGAGGTAGCTGGCTCCCTGACTATAACCTCCAACTCAGCAGGGACCTGTGTTTTGTTCAACCATGTGTTTTCCCAGGGCTAACACTTGGCCTGGCAAATAGTAGGTGTCTAGCCAATAGTAAGTCAGCATTCCTGACCTCTTGAATTCGGCGTAAGAGGCGCAAGGGGCCTGCTTGTATCATGGTCTGGGAAAGGCCTTCTAAAGTTTTAGGAGCCTTGGCAACTTTTTGCAAAGCGAACTGTTGGGGCGAAATGTCTGGGAGGTGGCACAACGTCGCCCGTTTAAGCAGCAGGACCGGACCAGACCAGCTCGGCAGCAGCCCTGCAGACCCGCGCGCGCGCGCGCGCACGCAGAAGCTTGCGCCCCCGGGCACGGCCTGCGACAGGCGCCGCCAACGCCCCCGCGTGCAGCCCGTGCGGGCTGGAGGCTGAGCTGGGACAGCCTCCTTTCATTTCTCCCGCGCTAAACCCTGCCGGACGGCTCCACTCCCTCCCTCTGCGGCAGGGGGGACCCCGGCACCCCCGTACTGCTGGCTGCCTCAGGCCGCGCCCAGCCGCAGCCCCCGCTCGCGCCCACAGAGAAACCAAGGTCCCCAGTGGCGAAGTTTGGGTCTGTGGCCCACGCCCCGCCGCCCCGCGCCGCGGCGCCGAGTGGGCGGTGCCGCTCGCTCCCCCTGCCCCGCGCCCAGTGCGCCCCTCCCCGGCCGCCGCAGCCTCGGACGCTGCGCGCGCTGCTCCGGGCGTTCTCCGTGCGCCTGGCCCGGGTGAGCCGAGCTCCGGCGGCAGCGTGCGAGGAGGAGGCTGGAGTCCCGGTGGAAAATGGAGTTGGCGACTGGCTCCCAGGTGAGGGTCCCACCGCTGGCCGCCCTGCGCCGCGCCCACAGCCTGCCTTCCCTTTGCGCCCGGCTCTCCTCCCCACCTGGGGCTGGAAACGTGGCCGCCAGGTTGTGGATCGGGCGCCCCGTCCCGCGAGCACCTGAGTGGGCGCGCCGCGCAGGTGTGCGCAGTGGGTCGCGCTTGAGCCCGCGGGACCCGAGAGGCTGGAGCCGCCGCACCTGGGCCCTGGCCCCTGGCCCCTGGCCCAGGGGGTCGCAGGCCCCGCTGCAGCCTCGAACCCCAGCAGTGACCGCACTTCGAGGGGAGGCAGCAGGAGCCCCGCGCTCGTGTTCGCTGCGGTCACGGAGCCCAGGCTGGGGGTGCGGAACTTCTCTCGTGCCTCGCCCCCACTTTCTCTAGGAATTGGCACGGAGTTAAGGAAGTTGAAGGAGAGAGTCATTTTTCTAAAAAGCAGTCGAGAACTTTTTCTGAAAAACAGTTAAACCTGGAAAACGCAGTTTAAAAGGGAATTGCTGTTGTATTTGTTCTAGAACTTTGGTAAATGTTTTCAAGGAATTTGTAACCACTTGGGGGCGAGGTGGGGATGGGGGGTGGGGACAGCACATCATTAGGCCAAATTAAAAACCGAAAAGCCCAAGATCCCAAGCCGTTTACGCAGCACGACCCTAATTAACACGTTAGGGTCTTAAGTAGCTTTAAAAAATTTAACAAACATTTGAGAGGTTACCCTCCTGTTTCAGCAGATGCTGGGAATGTGAACGTGGTTTCAGTTTTCTTTTTTACTTTTTAAAAGCGCCTTTCTCTACTTTCTAGTAATGAATGTTCTTGTTTTTTTTTCAGAGGTAAGCAATAAGCACTTATTTCCCCCCCAAAAAACTAAAAATAAGACTCTTAGAAAGGAAAGGGAGCAGCGTATGGGAATCCGGGAGATACTTAATGTGAGGCATTGGTTTTGGTCCTTTTTTGAGCTCCTCTGACAAAAAGTTGCTTCCACCTGACCTTTGACTGGTGTTTTCCTCTTTACCTGGGCGCCGGGCGACTAGAAGGGCCAAGTTGCCTGGGTGCCCAGCTGTGCCCAGGGGTGCCTGAGCCCAGGCTGCGTCACCTGGCCAGGTCTAGAAGCAGATTAAAGGTAGGGCCACTAATAGTCGCTTTGGCCTGTTAGTAATGTGTGAAACGCTTCCTGACGGTGAACATTGACAAGAACGCTGTTGTGGATGTTTGTAAGAGTAATGTCTTTAACTTTCTCCAATGAGGAGAGTTATTAAAAGCAAGGAGAACAAATAGTAACTCAAGAAGGGCTGAGCCAGGGTTAGATGGATTTATTTATTTATTTGCCATTGGACATGACCATATAGTTAGGATCCTGGGCCTCTGAATGATTCAGGTTTCTCCAGGACTTAATTTTCTGGAAGGAGCTGTGAGCCCCTTGTGAAGTTAATCAAAAAGTGTATCTTGATAATGTATCGTTCTGCCTGAATCCTGTGGTTCCGCCTGACTTTCTCCCACCACTTAATATTGTAATTCACACTCAGGAAGTTCAGTGTCCCAGAATGTGTAGAAGTGAAAAACTAAAATGTTAAGTAAACTACCATGTAAGGGTAATCCGCAAATTATATCCATCCCATGATATGCATCAATTAGGGCAAATTATATGTAACACGATCGGGTGGTTTTTTTTTTTTCTTGACTAAGATCTCTCCCCAGCCAAGGCACTTAACCAGATTGCAAGCCAGGTCTCCAGCCGGGTCCGTAGCTGGAGGCAGGTGAAAGGCAACCATACATGGATCCCTCTCTGCCTCTCTCCCTTCCCCTTTCTAAAAATAATAAATAAAATCTTTTAAAAAATCTCCTCATTGGCAGTGCAAATTAAGATGTACGATGATTTTTTCCAGCAGAAATGTTCCTGTTCAGCATAATTTAAATGTGAGCAGATTATAGTTTCTTTGAATTAGTAGAAAGTGGGGTGGGCAGGTGACTGCAGACAAGAGCAGTTAATGAACATTTCGGCTCTGCAAGAGGTTGAATCTGCGTGGTTCCACCCTGTGCCCAAGTCTTAGGAATGAAGCAGTGTTCGTGCACGCAGCGTAAGGCTCAGCTCAGTGCATGGAGGGCTTGAATCTCACGCATGCAGTAAATAAAATTTCCATCCCTTGGAAAGTGTAGAGGTGCAAGGGGTTCCCGCAAAGCATCTTGGGCCTGATGTTATCAGTAGAGGGAACTAGGCAGGGAGGAGAAGAGAAGGTATTCATCTAAACTCTGAATTCCTTTCTAGCCTCTTTCTTTTTTTGTTGCTGGGGGAAGGGATAACCTCACCAGGGTGTTGAATTTGCTGTCCTCTGACAGTGATCACATGTCCCACGGGCTGTAGTCCTTGTTGGGCTGACGGCTGCGTCTGTGTGTTTCCATACTGAATGAAAGGAATAATACTCAGTGAAGGCAAGGATGGATCTGGTCCCACACTGAGGGCGCTTCTAGCCAGGAAGCTGGGCGGCAGAGTGTTGGTGTTGTCCTTTGACTCTCCTAGCCCCAGGGTGCAGGTTGGACCCTTTGAGAAGGAAATGATGCTGAATGTTCTCATGATATGAATATTGTTGAATTCCTAAAGGGACATTTTTTCCAGGTATTTATCTCAGAGCTACAAAGTATGTACCCATCTGATCTGTGGTTTATAAATTTGTACCCTGAGCCCCAGAAGCTGGTCAGATGGGGAGGTCATCTGTGGCTTCTTAGAAGGACAGCGCAATGACATGCCACGTTTATCATTCTGTATTAAAAAAAAAAAAACATTTGGTAATTGTTTTGATAGTCTACTGACTATCTCACCAATTGAAGAGCTGAATTTTTAGTGATCAGGAGAAATCTGACCACACAGCAGTTGTGACCAGGATAGAAAACTATATGGTAACTTAAGTGGCTTTAAAAAATGTATGAATGTTACACTAAGTTAATGAAAAGGCCAGTAGAGCCATTTGAATAGAATAATCCAGGCATGTTCATTTTAAACTGCTCTGGAGAGCCCTTCCTTTGCCCATCATTACTCTTTCTTTGAGTTACAGTTTAGAACTTCTGCCTCCAGGATACAGTGTTGTTTTATAAGACATAGCTTTATTCACCAAAGTACAAATGATCCAGGGAAGGGCTAGAGATAAGAAAATAATAGTGGGGCCATTTTATCTCCTTTTTGTTTATGAAAAGCAGTGGTTTCTGGATATTTTAAAGTAGTACCGTTCAGGGGCATATTTGGTAAATACAGCTGAAGTTAACACACACAGTAAAGCTTGTCTTCTGTAAGAAGCGTTGGTACTGTCTGTGCGGCGCGAAAATACGAAGTCTGTCTGGAAAATGTCACGCCATTGTTCATATAACGAGAATGGTTTGGGTGACACTGGTATCACTTGGCAGCCAAGGGGAGTGTCCTGGAATGAGCTCACATGAACAATGAGGACTTCACTGTACTAGTCTGTGGGGACAGTAGATGCCATTGAGTGAGCGGGTGTACCGTGTGGCCGTCGCATTCAGAATGGCTGAGGAACTGACTAAAGCAACAGACCTACATCGAATTTTACATTAAGCTTGAACATAAACGTTCCTCCGCAGAAACCATTCCGATAATTGAGAAAGCTGAATCTTTGGCAGCTGCATCGTGACAATGCACCAGCTCACGCACCGTGTCTCGTGCAGAGTTTTCTTGTGAAACATCAGACACCCAGGTGACTCAGCCCGCCTTCACCCTCAGATTTGGCTCCCTGCGACTTCTGGTTTGCTGGCAGTCAGTAGCTGATCCAGTTCCTTATTTAAGGATTGACCAGATTATCCTTTGGGTAGGATTCCTTGGATACCTACCCAACGGTAGGATACTGTCAGTGGATGTCAGTTTTGGAATATCAATGAGATCCACCAAGCTTTTAGGTAAAAGTTATTTTTAGGTAAAAATTATTTGTACGTGAATGTTGTCTTGTGCAAGTAATAGCATGTTAAGATGAGCTGAAATGATGAAACATTGAGCCTCTGCTCTACCTGCCCAGCTGTCTGCATGTCATTTCTGAATACTTTCCATTCAGTGCTGTGTTCAGTCCCCAGTTTTGCATAACTCTTAATACGGGAATTCTTGCATGCCTTCAGTACTGTTTTCCTCAGTTGCTTGGAGGTCTTGATAGTTTTTTTTTTTTCTTTTTTTTTCGATAGTTTTTATTTTTAATGGCTATTTTTTAAAGTAGATATGTGTTTTATATGTTAGTTTTATATGTTAGTTTTCTGTTGAAAATTTTTTTCTTTATTAAAGGAATTTTGTAATAAGTACCTTTGGGGTATATAGTACCTGTTAGGGTTGTTGGTGGCACAGGCTGTGAAAAAATTCACAAAGAGAAGTGGAGAATAAAGTTTTTATTTGTTCTCCAAGAAAGGAGAGGGGTGTGGAGTGGGGAGATACACCGGCATTGAGGGATGGGAGCTTCAAGCTTTTATTGAATTATTCTTGAGTTTAAAAAGGCTGGGAGGGGGTTGCTCTTGTGTGGCCCCTTTGGTGTTGGGGGTGCTGCAGTTGGTTCCAGTGTTATCTTCTGCCTGTAGCTGTAGGGAGCAGTTTTTGCTTTCTAGTAATTGCCAGTCCTGGGGACATAAGCTCAGAAGAGGAAAATGACAGTCATGTTGAACAAAGTCAGAGGCCTGCTGGGAAGATGGCGCTTGGCTGTGTCCTTTCATCGTCCCCTCTGGGTTTAAAAAATGGATTTATTCATAATGACCTGGCCAGGCTCTGGTTCTGAGGAGTGGGGACGAAGGTCACTTCTTCTGCAACTACTTCAGGGGGGGGCTTGGGCTGTAGAGCTGCCCCTGCCTGTGGGTCCGCATATGGGTCATTAAGGAGCAGAGGCGGGAACTGGACTGTTGGAAAAGCCTGAGCTGTGGCTGGAGGCCGTTGGTGAAGGTGATCTCCCAGAGCCTGGACGCTCTGCTGAATGAAGAATACCAGATACTTGAGGAGGTGTGGCCTAAAAAGGAGGATAAAGACAAAGGCTGTTGAAGGTCTTAGGAAGAGAATTAGCCAGGAAACCAGGACTGCGTGTTGGCCATAAGATCCCCCAAAGGGAGAGGCAGAGTAGTAGGTCAGTTCTGCCTGGCTGACACTGGGCAGTAGTTCTCAATGAGTCCAAGTCAAAGGATGAAAGAGAAAAATGTAACATTAGCTTGGAAGAAAACTAGAAAAATCTAGGATTCGTTCAGTTTGTGGGTAACAGTAGGACATTGTGATTTTCATGGAAACACAATTTCTCTCCCTAAAATCACCCTTATTTTATTAAAGAGACTGCAGATATGTCCAGTTTCAATTTGGCCTGATTATTTGCACGAACCCAAAAAGAACAGCAATTGATGATATAGACTCTTTTCCAATTTGCTTTGCTGGAATTTTACAAGGAATCTTCAGGTTGAGCATCAGCCATCCTCTGAGGGCCAGGAAGCCAAGCCACACAGTTGCCATCTGGCTTTGCCTGAAATACCTTTCAGCTTGGGTGGATCCCTCAAGTTCTTGAGGTCCCCAAAGTGTCTTGAGGTTCCTTCCTTGCCACCTTTCAGGAAAGCAACCTTTATCCCTTACTTACACTGCTGTCTATGGTCCAAGTACCTAGATAGTCTAAGGTACCACGCAGGTTCTCCAAGGGGCTCTTACGGGCTTTAAAAGTCCATCTTTTGTTTTTTTTTTTAAGATTTTATTTCATTATTTTTAGAAGGAGAGGAAGGGAGAGAGGCAGAGAGGGAGAGAGACATCAATGTATGGTTGCTTTTCACCTGCCTCCAGCCACAGACCTGACTGGAGACCTGGTTTGCAACCGTGTTATGTGCCCTGGCTGGGGAATCGAACCTGCGACCTTTGGGTTCGCAGGCTGGCACCTTATTAAAAGTCCCATCTTAGTTCCTTAAGACGTTCTGGTGACATCCAAGTCCAGGCATGACTCTTTCAATTATGACAATCCAGACAAAGAATTGGTTAATAAAACCACATGTGGAAACTGGTGCTATTGGAAGGGAACAGATTCTGATTGGGTTTATGCAAACAAACATATTGCTGTGAAAATAATTCTCAGTAAGAGTTGCTGATCAACTCTGGAGGGATTATGGAGGGAGAAAAACACAGAGGTTTCAATATTACTAATGAGGGTATAACTTAAAAATTGTTCAAGGAAAAGAATACATTTTCTTATATCTGGAAAACAAAAAGATTTAAAATCAGCAGTATTTTGAACAAAGTCCTAAGAGTAAGGATTATCTTTAATTCATTCAGTCCCGTCTAACCAGTTTTGTTTGTCTTAACTGTCAGTATTTCCAATGAATCCAGTTATTCTTTAGGCTTATATAAATATTCATTTACCTTAAAGATGTGACCTACCTAGATACCCGTAGAGTAAGTCAGAATCTTTTTCATGAACTATTCAGAGATACATTTGCAAATGTATTGGAGTAGAGCAGTGATTGTTTATAAATAACCTCATTTAAATGATACAGTTGTAGATTTGACTAAAATGCAGTTGATAAGGAACTTTGCTTTGTAAAATATATTTTAAGATAGGAATTTGATAAGAAATAATTAGTATTAAATGACATAAGAGAGCAACATAAAGCCCATACTTTAAAATTTAACATAGTCTTTCTGTTTAGCAAAGCTTTCCATGTAATTGAGTATATTAAATAGGCTTAATTAGATTAAAAACTTTCATAAGGAGAGAGAATAAATCCTTGAGGTATTCTAAAGGCCCATTGGAATAATTCAGTCATTTCTTAGTTTTTAAATATTTAAACTTAGAGAAGGGTGTTATATTTAACCAAAAGGTTACAGTGTAACCTT
The DNA here is from genome assembly GCA_004026585.1 of Noctilio leporinus. NCBI lineage: Eukaryota > Metazoa > Chordata > Mammalia > Chiroptera > Noctilionidae > Noctilio > Noctilio leporinus. The sequence goes on along the minus strand of PVIW01004820.1, from coordinate 64,723 downwards.
TTTATAAAATAACACATTTTTTTGGTAATACCCTAAAAGACATTAAACTTAAAACCGATTTTAGTATCAAATGTTTTGTCCAGGACATAGAATCATGCTTAATTTATATAAGTACTTAATATTTTTAGGCCAATAAAATATTACATTCCAGTTATGCCATCCAGAGGCAGAAAACACTCCACATATAACACACAAATACATATCATATAAAGACCATGCCACACATAAAGACAGAACACACAAAGACCATACACATAATTTGAATTAACTTATTTTCGTAGAGAAAATGTAAGATTTCTTATTTGCTTCGGACACCTTTTAAGGAGATTGGAAGGGGGAACGGGAGATCCTAAATACCAAGCAAGAGGACCTGTTGAGACTCAATAAAAGCTTTCAGGAGTGTTATTGGGTGGTGGAAAGAGTCTCTAGCTGCAGAGAGAGCCTGGGTGGAGAGGCTGTGGCCCCTGGAAGGTCAGGAACAGGGTAACAGAAAGATATGTGCCAGATGGAGGGCCTGGAGTTCTAGCCACACCAGCCGGGAAGTAGGAAGAGGTAGATGAGTTTACCCTGTGCCTGAGGGTGGTGCCAGTGATGAGATGGATTTAACCCACTCAGCCAGAGGACCCACTAGAAGGCCCACCTGAGAGCCGCATGGCAGAGAGACGAAAGCATGTTTAGGGAGAAAGCCCGTTTGACCTGGGGATGTGTTTACCCCTCACCCTGAGGGTGGCCTTACCAAGGAGCAGGGTTCCAGCCAGAAGCCTGGCAATGGATTTACCCCATCGGGATTCGGCTCCACACCTGCCAGTGGATGTGTCGACCCCATGCCACAAGGGTGGCCTTACCAATGACCAGGGCACCAAACAAAGGGGAAGGGGTGAGTCCCTTTGAACGGCAGGGACATTCCTGCCTCACGGGACCTTGTGTCCCAGCTGTCACCTGGCCACGGTTGTGTAAGGCGACCCCGTGTCCAGAGGGCAGCCTTACCGTCTGTCTCAGCATTGACGAAGCATGTGTGGGGGAAGGTTTATCCCACAGCGGCCGATCAGTTCCCCACTCTGTGCAGGCAGGAGAAAGTGGAATGAAAACAACTCCTGGTGCCGCCAGAGTCGGAGAATGTTGCCGAGAGAAATTCAGTGGAGGAAGAGGTACTGGAGCCTGGGGTTTCTTTCTTGACAAATTCAGCACTTTCACAACCTTCACACACCTTCCTGCAACTTACAGACTTTCTTACCACTTTAGAAATAACTTCTTCCAATTACTCACTCTTTAATCCCTCCTTCAAAAATTGCTTTTCAACGCCTTATTTCTTCTGTTACTAGAACTGTACAAACTTTTTCCAACTGAATTTGAACTTCTGACTTTCAGAAACCTCAATTTCCAATGATAAAAGGTAAGCAACTGGCATTCCCTAGACTGACTGTCATGAACACATTTCACGACCTTGAGAAAACAGGCTCCTCTGTTGGCAAGCACTCGCTCACTTTCCACAAATACACCTGCGGCAAAGCGTAAGACCTTCACCTACGGCCCCAGAGCCACCCACAGCCTCTTTGCAATAAAAAGCCAAACGCAGGTCCAGCCTGGATCGAGCTTCCGCGGTCCAGTGCTTCCCAAGTGGCAAGTCTCGGGAGGCCAGAGGAGAGGGAGGAATGAGGAAGGTGCCTGTTGGGGCCATCAGAACGTTAGGGTGATCAGCGACTCGGGCTGTGAAAGAATTCTCAAAGAGAAGAAGGTTTTTATTGGGTATCCCAGAAAGGAGAGAGGCATGGTATGGAGAGATACACCAGCACTGAGGAATGGGAGCTTTAAGCTTTTATTGGATTATAATTAGATTTTAGAAAGGTGGGGGGATTGCTGTTGTGTGGCCCCTGGGCTGTTGGGGCCCTTGTAACCTGAGGCTGCAGTTGGTTCCAGGGTTCCCTGCCTGTGGCTGTAGGGAGCGGTCCTGTTCTTGCTTTCCAGTGACTGCCAGTCCTGGGGACCGGAGCGCAGAAGAGGGAAATGGCAGTCACGTTGAATGAAGTCACAGGCCTGCTGGGCTAAGGATGCCTCCCTAGCAGACGGTGCCGGCTGTGTCCTTTCAGCACCTACCTCATTCCTTGTGTTGGAGCATGTACATTTCTTTGTTTTTGGCTTTATTCCTCACCTGGGGATATGTTTGATTTTAGAGAAAAAGGAAGGAGGGGAGGGAGGTGGAAGGGGAGGAGGGGGAAGCATCTGTTGGTGGCTTTCCTTATGCGACGAGGCCGACTCAGGAGCAAACCCACAACTTGTGTTGCATGTGGGGACCATGCTCCCCTCCAGGCCACGGCAAGAGAGGAAACAGTTTTGCTCAAGTTAGAACCAGGGCTCATGCTCACTGGCCTGAAACAGCGACTCTTCCTGAACTTGGCAGCAGCTAGCAGAATGTTGTGCTTGGGGGGAAAGCGGAGAACTGTCTCTGTGCTATGTTTTTTAACACCTTCCAGTCCGCCTGGAAACCCCCAGAATGCACGAGCACGCTGGGCGTGCCTGCGGGTCAGGCTGACCCGGGCGTCCGGCCGCTGGCTGTGGACGGCGGGACCGAGGGTGAGCTGCCCTCGCGTGGCCTGCGGTCCCCGTTTCAGGAGAGTTGCCTTCGTTGGTCGTGCTTATTGGAGTTAAACTCTTTCCTAGGTAATATTCCAGAAGGTTGAATGTCTAAAGGTTGAACGGTAGGTTTACCCATTATAAAATGGTTTCTAAGAGCTTAACAAAATTATTCCTGGTCTGGGTGCTGGTTATAAAGGGCAGGTGCAGTTTGTAAAACTTCACCGGGCTGCGCGTGTAAGGTAGGTGCCCTTCTCTGGTTGCATGTTGCGCTGGAAACATTTATGAAGCAGCATTTTGAATCCCTGAGTTCCAACGCCTGTGCTTTCGGGCAGCCCAGGCTGCCAGGTGTGTGGGTGACAAGTTCCCAGGTGACTTGTGTCCTGCCTGTTGTACCGGTGTCCTCAGGACTGGGTGTGGTCCTGCAGTCCCTTCCCTCGCACCCCCTGCGGTCCCCCAAACCTGCCGCCGCAGCAGCTCATGGTGTGGGCAGCCCCCACCTTTAAACCTCTGCTCCAGGAGAGTCCTGCCTTCTTGGGGGGTACCTTGCATGTGCTGGGGACTCTGGCATTTGGTCTTTTGTCACCTGCTTGCTGGCAGACCTCTTCAGCTAGGAGGGCCCAGGATTTACCCCGGGTCGTGGCTGGCGGCTCAAACCATGCAGCAGGCCGAAATACAGTGTCCTGGTGTGTGGAGGGCCTGTCATGTAGTGGGTGGGTGTTAGGTGCTGTTGAATTTCTTACAAAGGTGGTTTAGGCCCCTGGTGGGCTGGTTTCAGTCCACTGCAGTGCAGTCCTATACACCAGGGGTTCCGGCCCCGTGGGGGCGCAAACGGGAGGCCACCCCTCAGTGTTGCTCTTCTCTCCCTCCTCCCCCTCCTTACAAAACCAGTAAACATGCCCTCGGGTGAGGATTTAAAAAATAAAGAGGCGGGTTAGGGCTGCCAGTGGGTAGTGAGTGGAAGTAGGAGTTACGACAGGCCGGAACACCCTCCGGCAGGGCTCCGTGACTTCTCGTGCCGGTGGGCCCGCTGGAGCCTGCGCCCTGCCCGTGTGGGAGGCACGTTCCCACCTCCCGTTCTGTTTCTAAAAGTCATGCCTGTGGCATTCTTTTCCGTGAAACATCGACGTTTATTTCAACATCGCCTCCCCGCCAAATGCTATTTTAAGTGAATCTTTTGGGAAAAAATTTCCCTCCCTGTCCCTGCTGGGGTCCAGAAAGCTGTCCGGCCGCTACTGAGGCACCATCGAGATGCAGGAACTGCCGAGCGGAAGGTCTGGGAGCCATACCTGGAATAAATCCTGACATAGAGAAGATATCTCCCCATCTAGTGGCTTTTTATTTAAAGCTCCAGGACTCTGAGGGCACCAAAATGGGGAGAAGACAAAAACTTTAGTGGATGTTAAAATCCCTGAGGATTTTCTTTTTTCTTTTGTCTTCCACTAGCATTGGCTTAAAATGGAAAGTGAAAAAAAAGTGAAAGGACATTTTAAATTTTGTTTATTCTTAACTCTCTTTTTCCCTCTGCCGTTTGGTACCAGGCATTTTTTATTTAGGGAGATTTAAAAAAAAAAATTTAAAGTATCCATCGTTGAAGGCAGTGGGGCCTCATTGAGTCTTTCCCACAGGTGGCCTCTGACATAGGTTCCCTCTTTTTGGCTGATAAAAAAAAAAAAACAGCAGCAAAGACTCATTCTGTTTCCCTTCTCTCCCAGCTTGAAGGACTCCCAGGGAAGCGCATTAGCTGTCCCCCCGCCCTTCCTGGAGCGAGTGTGCCCTCCGGGCTGCACTCTCAGGGAGTGTGTGTGTTCTCTGGGGCACTGTGCCCTGCTGCCATCCCCAGGGTTGCTGGGGCACGTTCCCTCCAGCAGGGCAGACGTGTGGCAGGAGGGTCCCTGTGCACAGGTCCCCCGGGCTGGGCTTGTGAAATGGGGCACCCCCACTCCCCATCTGCGTGCAGACCTGGTCGCCACGCTCCTCAGCACTGAGCTCAGGGACACGCTCCTCTGTTCTCCAGACTTTGTTTTTTCCTTTCTAATTACAGGTGACATATAACATACTACTTTCAGGTATACAACACAACGATTAGACATTTCTAGACCTAAAGGAGCGAACCCTACCCCCTTCGTAAGTTTCATACCTGTCTGGCAGCGTGCATAGTTGCTACAATATTGCTGACTGTCTCCTGGGCTGCACCTGACATCCCTGTGACTTGCTTCCTTCCACCTACCAATCTGCCGCAAGTCCTTCCTCCTGCCTGGCTTCTCCCGCAGCTGCGTGGAGGGCTGATCTTGGCCCCTGGAAGTCTTCCTGACCATCAGCCTGCTGCCGGGTCAGCTGCCCTTCTGGACTGTTCTGTTCCCATTTATCACACCACACTGAAGTTGTTTAAAGATTACCTAGCCCCCCCCACTCCACCCCATAGGTCTCATTCCTCATCAGTTGCCCAGCACATATGGGTGCTATTACTATCTTACTTTTTTTAATGTTATTTTTTATTTTTTAAGAGAGGGGAGAAGCCCTAACTGGTGGCTCAGTGGATAAGGCACCGGCCTGCGAACCCAAAGGTCGCTGGTTCGATTCCCCAGCCAGGGCACATAACCAGGTTGCAAGCCAGGCCTCCAGGGAGGTTTGTCGCTGAAGGCAGGTGAAAGGCAACCACACATTGATGTCTCTCTCTCTCTCTGACTCTCTCCCTTCCCCTCTCTCTAATAATAAAATATTTTTAAAAAATAAGAGAGGGGAGAAACATCCATGTGTGGTTGCCTCTTGCGTGCTGGGGACCTGGCCTGCAACCCAGGCGTGTGCCCCAACTGGGGATCGAACCAGTGATGCTTTGGTTTGTAGACTGGCGCTCAATTCACTGATCCTCCCAAGCCAGGGCTATTACCATCTTTTTAATAACTTTATAACCATGGACAGAGCGTCTTCTGAGTTACAGAATGCTCTGCAGTCATAGTTTGGAAGCCATCAGGGCTGTATACAGATATTCTCTTCTTTTTCCTTCGGGGTATAGGGGAGAAATGCATTTTTCTGGACCTCGAGCTAGGCAAAGCTATTGAACATGCTTTGGCCAGTGAAACGTGAGCAAAAGTATTGTGTGTCCCATCTGGGGGGATTCTTGAAACACTGGAGCATCGCTTATCCTGTCCCCTTCCGTCTCCATCTGTCCGTGGCCCCGATCGTGGCACGTCGGCCGGGTCCTGTGTGAGGACAGGGTCCTGCAGAGGAGTGTGGAGAGGTTCACGTGGCTGGCCCAGGAGGAGCATGTCACAGCAGTAGAAAAGAAACCTTGCTTTGTTTTAAGCCTTTGAAGCATGGAGGTTTAGCTATTGCTTTTACCCTGTTGCTCCTGACAGACACACAGAGGCAGTGGAAAGGCAATAGCAATGGCCTCACCCAAAGGTAACTTACCGTCATGGGGCATCTTGGCTATTGCTGTAGTGGGTGCGGGGAATGCTGGTACGGAGTGTAGCATGATGCGGTATGGGGAATGCTCCTGTCATGAAGTGATTCGGAGCTTAGGGATGGTAAGTGCCCTGCGCAGGGCGGGAGGGGCGAACCAGGCCTGTCCAAAATGCCAACAGCACCTGGTTGAAAAACACTGAGAGCAACTTGTCTGATTGGACAATCGATCTTTCAGAATCCAGAAAAAATCAACACTGGCTTCACATTTCCTGTCTGCCGACCTTGCTGGAAAAGGAAATTACCCAACACTTCCCAAGTGGTTTGGCTCATTTCCCTCTCTGGACCTCTGCCAATTGACTTGTCTGTAAATTTTAAACATTTTAAGAATAACATTATTTTTCCTTTGCCCCTTTTTACCGTGGTAAAATATAGAATTGACCGTGTGAATTGTACGTGTACAATCCAGTGGCATGAAGTAGGGTTGCACTGCTGTCACGTCCAGAACTTCTTCACCCCAAATGAAACCCGTTACCCATTAGCCGCTTCACTCCCCGCTCCCAGCCCTGGTGGCAGCTGCCCCCCTTTCCGGCTCTGCATTTGACTAGCCTGGGGGCCTGGGCCCCAAGTAGTACTGGAACCAGATGATATTTGTCCTTTTGCGTCTGCCTTACGTCCCTTAACGTAATGTTGCTGAGATTCATCCGTGTTGTAACGTTCTTCATAAAAGCTGAGTAATAATGCGTTGTACGCATGTGTATGTACCATGTTTTGTTTATCCATGCATCCACCCATGGACATTTGGCGTGGGCTGTTTTCACCTTTTGGCTATTGTGAAACATGCTACTATAGAATATTTGTTTGAATCCCTGCTTTTAATACATTTGCAAGTGGAGTTACTGGATCATGCGTAACTAATTTTTTGAGAAACCACCGCGCTGTTCGACACGTGGCTGCTGCGCTGTGTCACTGTCCCTCCAGCCGTTCACAGGCTCTGGCTTCTCCACATTCTCACCAATACTTAGTCTCAGTTTTATTGCCGATAAGCATCCTGATGAGTGTGAAGTGGTATCGCACTGTGGTTTGGATTTGCATTTCCATAATGATGAGTGATGTTGAAATATACTTTTGTGGACTTATTGGTCACCTGTATATCTTTGGAGAAATGTCTGCATTAGTCCTTTGCACCTTTTTCAGTTGGTATTGTTGAGCGATAGGAGTTCTTTATATATTCTGGATATTAATCCCTTATGTACATGATTTGCAAACATTTTCTCTCATTCTGTAGGTTACTATTTTCACTCTCTTTTTTTAAAAAATATTATTTTTAGAGAGAGTGTAAGGGCGAGAGGCAGAGAGGAAGAGAGACATCAGTGTGTGGTTGCCTTTCACCTGCCTCCAGCTGGGGTCCTGGCTGGAGACCTGGCTTGCAACCTGGTTATGTGCACTGGCTGGGGACTCGAAGCAGTGACCTTTGGGTTCACAGACCGGCACCTTATCCAATGTGCTACCTGCCAGGGCCTAGTTTCACTCTCTTGATAGTGTCCTTTGATGCACAAACGGTTTTAATTTTGATTAAGTCCAATTTATCTATTTTCCCTATTGTTGCCTGTATTGTTGGTGTCCTATCCAAGAAATTATTGCCAAATCCAGTGTCAGGAAATTTGATACATTCTGAGACTTTATTTTGTAGATGGTGTAAGGTAAGGATCTACCTTTATCCTTTCACGTGTGAAGATCCAGTTTTATTTGGATGGTGATACAAATAAACCGAGCTTAAAAATAAGCTAGTAAGACTGTTACCACAGACTGTATATTTGCTGATCATACAGGGGGAATGGTACTGCCACTGCTTTAAAACAGTTTAGAAGGAGGGCAATGGGGGAGGGCTACAGATGAAACAAGACTAACCATGGACAGGTACTTGCTGGGGGGAGGAGCCCACATGTGTGTTCATTATACTGCGCCATCTGTTTACACATGTATGTTAAAGTTTTCATCATCATGTCTTTAAAAATACTTCCAATTAAGGGTATCCTGACATTTTTTGCCTCCTTATGCAGTACGTTGAACGTGTTGCCATCTGCATGGGATTATTATAAAAATATTGAATCTGTTAGGAAGCAGGAAAGGGAAAGTCAGTGTTAGGAGAAAAGCAACACAAAAACAATTAAATACAATGCACAGTTGTTGCTTAAACTTGCTTCTTTCTCTGCCTTAAGTTATGAGACATTTTGAAGACAGTTTCACACTTTTAAATGTGGAGTCCTGATAAGTGTTCATGCTATTTCTTTTAGGAATGGTTATGGTTTTGTGATTCTGGAGGAGGAAGTCCTTTTGGGGGGCAGTCTGTGCTGAAGTATTTCAGGGTGGTATCTGCAAGTTACTTGGAATATAGATGGATTAGGCTAGCTCATTAATTAAATGACTGTTTTCCTAGGTCAAAAACAGTCAAATATCAGCCAGTGCCTGTGGTTCAAACTAATATTTGCTGAAAGAGAAAGCAAGCTCGAGTCATAGGTAGGGTTCCATGTGAAGACTATACAAATGTTTGCACTGTTCCTTTACCTTTGTGTTTGAACTGCTTCAAAACAAGGAGCTGGGAGTGAATAGGTGGTCAACGTACAAAAATTACCTCCGAGCAGTTACCTGTTGGTGAGGGTAAATGTGCTGATAATTTCTCACTCGTGATAATTGCCTATCACAGAGTTTAAATTCTCTTGGAATTCGAAAGCTCTGCAATTGGTTCAGAATATAGAAAAGAAGGAAAGTGGTTTTTATTTTGTGAATTTTCACATCTGAATTGACATAGGAGAAAACAGAAAAACAAAGAACGATAGGTGGGAATTAAGAAAAGAAGAGCGCAGTAATAAGCTTATTGAGTCTTTTCTATAGATGATGTTTAAAGACCAGTCCACTGTAGGGGAAAAATAGATCATTCGTTTCTCAGAAATGGATGCCTGTTGTTCTCGCTTTTTGTCAAGAGATCAAAAATGGCTTCTATCTAGACATGGTCTTGACATTCTCTGTAAGGTAAGATGTATCTCTAGAATTTGAAAGTCTTCTCTCTATTCCCTCCTCCCTTGTAGCCTAAGGTCTGAGCTGAAGCACATTTTGCTCAGTTATTGGAGTTTACTGGACCACCAAGACAGATTACTAAATTTATGAGATGGTAATTCCTACTCCTCTTTAGAAAATTTCCCTAAGTGATTATCCTTTTTTCTGGTTTGAATCCAAAACAGATCCCTAAAGAAGTGGCTGACATCTTTAACGCCCCTAGTGATGATGAAGAGTTTGTCGGTTTCCGAGACGATGTTCCCATGGAAACCCTCTCGTCAGAGGAGAGCTGTGATGATAGTTTTGACTCCCTGCGGTCGGGGAAACAGGTACGGATGCCTTCGTGTGCGTCTGGAAGCCTGGACCTCGGTGCAGCTACACTCTTCCTTGAACGTGGTCTGAGATTGGTGATAGTTGTTAATTCGAGAGCATTTTATTTTACATGCATTGTACCTTCATGTTTTGAGAAACTGGTGAGAGGACCTAGCTCAGTTTCACTGTTGAAATCTTTACATACAATACATTTTTTAAAGAAAGGGGAACCTCCCATGATCCAATCCATTTTTCGTGTAACCTCGGTGCTACTGCCTGAGATGACATGGCATTCAGGGACCTGAGCACAGCTGGTGGGGCGGGGCTGGCCCTCAGAGACAGCCCACCCATCACCCAGCGGACAGGGTGGCAGTACACCACGCGACAGGTACGTCGCTGCTGATTGTGTCGGCACTTCCCTCCTGGAATTGCTGGGAAGCACGTTGTTCCTTCTTGAGTTACTTGGCTCTGTGACACACAGGTTACGGTCTCTGAGTTAGGTGGCTGGAGATTTACATTGTGCCTTAGCAGCGCAGGGCTCACCAGAATATCTAGAAAATGACTCCGTGATATTTTCTTCCAAGTTCATTGTGCCCCTCAGAATTCTTCATTCTCCCTCAACCACGGTCTCTCTTAAAAGGCTGTAAAAACCCGCCTTGCTTCAGCCGGGCAGGACAGGAAGGAAGCAGTGGGTTATGTGAAAGGGCAGCGCCCGCCTGCCCGGTGACCCGGCTGGCTGGGTTGGGTATGTCCTGGCCTCAGCCCGAGCTGTCTGGTGCCAGGACCTGGGCGCCCCCCCCTGCGGTCCTTACCTCCCTTGACGTCTCCGCAGCTTTCAAAGTCCCCTGCTGTCTGCTTCCACACCACTGTTCCCCTCCTTACTGTCGGCTCTTCGTTGTCCCCTCTTCTGTGTCCTGCCGCTTACATGGAGGTTCTCCGGCGTTTCGCCTTCAGACCTTTTCCCTTGGCCACCCCAGTGGCTGGCCCGTTTCCAGCTGTTACCTCCCAGTTAGGCTGGGCGTCTCTCCAGCCCCAGCCGGATCCGTCAGAAACCCGCCCTTTTCCCTCCCCTGGTTGTGCCCCTTCGTTGTCTCCACCTTTGGTGTTCCCGACCCTTCCCCCTCCTCTTGCAGCACCCTGACTGCCTTCCGGGAGTTGCTGAGTCTTCTCACCTCCATTCCCTGCCTTCACTTCCTCAGAGCCCTTAGCTTAGCGGTAGAATTGAGTCGTGGTCACAGTTCCCCCTTCCTCAGCAATCGCCAGGCTCCATCCGAGTGTGGCCGGCGCGCGGGAGCGGAGCCTGTTTCCACCATGGTGGGGTGTGTGTGCGAGTGAAATAACCCATCCAGAGTCCGGCAGCTCTACTTCTCACCCTCCTCACTCCAGGGCGCTTTTTCTTGCTAGTGGTGCCACATAGACCAGAAGCTGCATCGAGTTCCTCCTCATAACACTCTTCTGACCTGTGTGTGCACCAGCCTGTGTTGTCCGTTCTGCTCGTGGGCTCGCTCTACCCTAGGGCAGGTTCACTTTAAATGGTGCTTCTTCCAGGAAGTCTTTCTGGATTTTCTTTCATTCTGAGGGCCATTGTGCTTATGTCTCTTTTCTAACACTGATCCTTACTGTGGTTACTTGGGCTCCCCCACTAAATGACAAGCCCTGTGATGGAAGGGACTGCGGACTTGAATGGTGCTTCCCGCTTCGCTGGTTTGGACTGCTTACTCATGTCATCCCTTCCCTTCTGTATCAGCATCCAGCCCCCTTGTGAGTGAGCCCCTGCGGGATGCTTGTCTGCCTCTGTTTAGGCTGCCACTTTCCAGTCTGTTTTACGGTGCAAGAGCTTCACAATAAAAAAGGCGGCAACCACTCTGTTAGCTCCTCTCTTGATCAGTTGGGTGCTTATGCCCTTGATCCTAGTGACCAGGGAGCATAACGTTCTGCCTAGTGCTGATTTAAAAAATAACAAGTGTGTCCCGGAGAGGTGAGCTCTGTGAGGGCTGCCCCTGGAGCGCAGCGAGGCTGTGTGCCCTGCGTGTTCGCTTCTCCCGGAAGCACAGTCAAAGCCTCTGGCACAGGAAGCAAAGCACAGCCATGGTTTACCGTGGCCAAGTTGTTTCTCTCGGAACTGGCCCAAGAGACTGGTTTCTCCCACGTGGGCTACGGCCCCAAGGATGGAAACGGGACGGGACCCAGCAGCTTGTTCTCTCCCGTCCCTGGGCAGGGACCAGGGCTAGGTGACCAGATTTACACAGTGATCCCGAAACAACCTGCAGGGGCCGGCTCGGGGTGCAGGAACCAGATGCTTCCTGCCCCCCTGCGGAGCTCACAGGTTCGTGGCAGTTTCTTCGGGAGCCAGCTGGGCACCTTTCTTCCCTGCTCATCAGTCATCACCACTGGGCACCTTTCTTCCCTGCTCGTCACCCGTCATCGGCAGCTTCCTCTCCCCGCCCCACACACCCAGGTCCATTCGACCCAGATAGCAGAAGCTGCCTGGTAGCTCCGTGCATGAAGCCGTGCTGACTGTAGTCTCCCCTGAACACACTGCGAGTTCCACTCTAAAGAAACTTTCTGCGCGTGTGCGCGCGCCGGGAGCTACACCGCAGCTGTCAGCAAACGAGCAAGTGGGCCCCTGAGCACACTCACTCCGATGACCTGCAGTAATTCATGGGAGACATTTTCAAGGAGTATTGGACATAGGCGATTCTTTTTTCTGCCCCCTCTTAAGTTTTTCCACTCACCTGTTACATCTGTTTTTCTCCAGAGATGATCTGAGCTTGAACACATATAATTAAAGTCAGGCGAAGGGATGGGGGAGATCAAGATGCTCCAGCCAGATGGGGTGTGGGTGACGGGTCATTGCAGTTTCGCCACCGGGGACCCGGACTCCAGCCTGGCTGTCGGTGGGTTTCCTCTCCGGACCTCAGTGCTTGCTTCTCCCTTGCTTCTCTCAGGCATGTGAATTAGAGAACCCAGTTTCCACCTTTTTTCAGTTCAAAAGAAAGAAAAGTCCCCGTCTTTTAAGTTAGTCATACATCTTTTCTTCTGCTCACTTGCTACCTGTCAGGCAGGACTCTCACCACCTGGGAACTCCTGCTGGTGGAACAGCAGATTGATGTTTCTGTCTCTCTCTTCCTCCCTTTCTAAAAATCAGTTTTTCTCTGGGTCATGACTTTTCTTTCTGTAACTCCCCAGTTCAGGTGTTTGAAATCGGTCATGTTATATACGTCTCCATTCCCTTCCGTAATTTTTTTTTCAAAGGGAGGCATGCTCACTGACTTGGATGAGCAGGGCTTTGAGAAGGGCAAGGAAAGCGTGGGAGGAAGCAAGGGTTTCCCTCCCACCTTCCCATCTTCCCGTGGCTTTTTGGTTCTGTGGGGAAGCAGACATTCCTGAGGGCCAGCCCTGGCCAGGGAGACTGAATGCCACCAGTGCTTACGTGTCAGACTAAAAGCTGACGGACACGGTGGACATTGGGTTGTTGAAATCATTCCATCTGTGGGCCTAAATTTCTGTAAGCTATGGGCAATGTGTGTGTGTGAGTTAAGTTGTGGTAAAATATGCATAGCATAACATGTTCCATTGTCACCATTTTGAAATACAGACAAGTTCCCCGTTTCTTGCAAGCAGAACAGTAAGTGGCATTAAGTATGTTCACAGTGTCACGATTGCCTGTTTCCAGAATGCTTTCTTCATCTCAAACAGAAATGTGGGCTCCCAAAACCACAGGTCCCCATTGCCTGGAAACCCGGGTAACCTCTGTTCTTTCTCTCCCTGTGACATATGCCTGGTTTTAATTGAACAGGACGTGCACTTCCGTTCCAAGCGCATCAAAGAAGAGCTCAGAAGAATTTTTACAGAGGACACTGACTCGGAGACGGAGGATTTTATGGGATTTACAGAGAGTGATCTCCGTGTCAACAGTAGCTCAGGAGCGAAGGTAACAGTCATCAACACGGGGAGTGTGGCTGTACTAATGTTCGGTTTCTGAATTGCATTTTTACGTGTAAGAGGTTACTTCACAAATGAAACAGTGCTACATTTTCTTGCATGTTTATCTTATAAGCCAGTTAACAAAACACAGAAATTGCTGTTCTGAGGCGAATAGTAGAATACCACAAGGTCATTCTGCTCTTGGAGAAAATCCAGTTGTCTTTCCCTGGTGCCTTTGGGATTTTGGAGGATGTGTTTTGAGTGCCAGGTGTCCCTTATTGTCCTTATCAAAGTCTTTATTTTTAGAGAGGGGGATGGGGGGAGAGAAACATCAGTTGGTTACCTCTTGCACGCCCCCAACTGGGCACCGAACCTGCGACCCAGGCATGTGCCCTGACTGGGAATCAAACTGGTGACACCTTGCTCTGCAGGACGCCACCCAACCAATTGAGCCACATCGGCCAGGACTCAAAGACTTTTCTGAACCTCTTTTATCGGAAAAAAGGAGAGTCCATCTGGGAGGAACAAGTCTTTAAAGTTATTTCTTGTTGGGTGTGAAGTAACGCTCTTGGATTTATGGTTAATTTGGTCCAGGCTTGGAGTTTTCCCCGTGCATTCTTGATTTGGAGTTTGATGTGCTTTTTAATAAGACGACCCGGGCAGTCTGCCTGGTTCCTGAGGGAAATCCACTCGCCGCTTTGCCGTCGAGAGACTGGCTCATTAGTCGATCTTTTCTGTTCTGTCTGTCTAGGCCAGCTTACTGCTGATTGGTATTTGAATCTCAGGATAACTTTTAAAGAATAGCCTTTGGATTTTTTTAAGACATAATTTATTTCATGCTAAGTGAAAAATAGCATACATTCATCCCCCAAATCAATGTACCACTTCCTTCTTTGGTATCTAGAGAAAGCACAAAGGTGACGCCTCTTCATGGCCAGAAGCCCCAAGGAGGTTCTGACTTAAATGCTTAAATAAAACTGTACCTAGTAGGTTCGCCATGTTCCTCACCTTTTCCTGGGGGGAATTTAAGGCCTGAAAGCCCTCATGCTAGGCCTTATTTGATGGTGATTTGTTTTTCCCATAAATAGCAACCCAGCACTGTGCCAGCGTGTGGGTGCCAGCCCTCCAGAGCTTCCTCTAAACAAGCTCAGTGTCGTGCGTCCCGGCCAGCAAGACAGAGACCCTTCCAAACCCCAGTGGGCTTCGTCTGCTCTTAGTGACCTTTTAGCTTCTGTTCTTTAGTTCAGTGATACCTGGCTGTGCCAGGAATTGGTGTTTCCAGCATGGCCAAGTGAATTACCCCCAAAGTCACCCCCCACCCCGCACAGACTGTACATTTGGGGTACGAATTTGGGGTTCCACTGACTGATGGAACGAGAACTTGTAGCTCAGGACAGGTCCACCTGCAAAATTTGGTGAGGAAACAAGCATTGCTTTCTCAGCACCCAGCCTCCCTCCGCCCCTTCCCCTGCGGCGAGGGCTGGTGAGACCCCCTGTTCTGGAACAGGGTGTTCCTGGGTACCCGGCTGCCTGGTGTTCTTCAGGCCGGAGGGGAGCAGCCACATCACCGGCGGGTGCTCTTCTTCCCCTGGGCGAACGGCCACTGGTATTTTCCCAGCTCACTCCTTCCCTTCTTCTTAGCTGCTCTGCCTCCTTGGTAGAGAGTGGGTTGGTTGGTGATTGCAATCCCTAAAGCCAGTCTGGGGGTGGTTTCCTCTGAGGTTCCCTGATAGTGTTCCTAAAACTGTATTCCTCAGCAACCTGCCGCTTCCAGTTCCAAAGCTACTGATAAAGCAAGTTCAGGGTATTAAAAATTTTTTTGATAAACAAGTTTTTTATTATTTAAAATTTTTTTTAGTTATAGATGACATTCAACATTATATTAGTTTCAGGTGTCTATCATAGTGGTTAAATGTCTATATAACTTACAAGGTAATCACCCAAAGTCTAGTATCCATGTGGCACTATTTATAGTTATAACTATACTTTTTCTTATATTCTTCATGGTATACTTTATATCCCGTGACTATTTTGTAATTGAAAACTTACACTCTGCCCCCCCAAGTCCCCTCCCATCTAAACAAGTTTCTTTTAAACAAAATAAAGCTTTGGCAAAAAAGCAAAAAAAAAGAAATTTTTTTTATCGGATAAAATAAACGCTGGGTGACTTTATTGACACAGATTTATTCTATTCCTGCAAACCTAGCTAGACAGATACATTCACATTTCTTTACGCAAATCATAGCGCAACTGGTTTTGTTGGCTTGGAGAAAAAAATTTTTTTATAAATTAGTACCATATAGTTTCTTTCTCTACTTGGCTCATGGATTGATACATACACCAAAGTTTGGCAGCTTCTACATTTTTCCTCCTCCTGCCTTATTTTTTCCTGGAGCCCCGCTGGAATCTGGGGGTGGTCACAGAGGAGCAAGCAGCCATGTAAGTGGACCCCGGCCCCACCTGGTGCGGCCCATCCCTCCCCCGCCTCCCCGTGGCCCACCGTCAGTCTCCAGCGGCGGTCACCAGCCTCAACCTTTCAGCGGTGGCCCAGGAAAGATGCTCAGGAGATGTCCTTGATCTCACTACTGAAGCCTCTTTCTGTCACTGTTAGCAGTCGTCATGGGTCTGAGATGTCACCCACTGTCACCTGGGTAGCCTCGCCCCACCATTGCCTTCCATTCTTACTGTGTTCTTGTGTGAAACCGAGGTATGTTTCAGTACCACGCGGAGCTTGAAAACTAGGAGAGAGAATTTCTTGAGCTGACTGAATGGGGGTCCCACAGCGACCTGCGGAGCTGTCAGCCTCTGTCCCCCTACCCCCACCCCATGGCTCTGCAGCACAGAAAAGGGAGTGAGGACTCGCATGTCCTGGAGACAAGGTTTCCCTGCTGATCCCAGTGGCAGGGTCTCTGCCTGCTCGTTTTCATTCTCAAATCCTGTCCCTGCTATTTATTGCAGGACGGTCAGTACCTTTGTCCCCCCTCTGCACTCCCGTTTGTATCCGAAGGTGAGTCTTAGATCATGCCCAGCCTTCCCTTTGACTAGTCCCCATGCTACTCAGCTTCCAGCTGCGCAGGAGCCCAGTTTGTAGCGTTTTGCTCCAGCCAGGTGCTGTGGATGGAAGCCGTCTGCCAGGGGCTGAGAATTGGCATTTCTCGTGAGCTCCCAGGCGGCGCTAGTGCCCCTGGGGTCACACTCAAGAAGGACCCCCGGTCTGAGCTGTAAATGGCAGGGGGAGAGCCCTTCACCTGAACGGAACCGAGGAGCAGCTCGGAGGGGCGGTGTGCACATGCCTGCCCTTTGATTTGGTCACCGACAAACTCCTTGAGCGTTGAACTGAAGAGTTTGGGGGAACTAATAAGGGAAAATTCGGCTATTTTTCCCCCATCAAACAACGTCAGACTTCTGTTCAATGTCTTCTTGAAAATCTGTTGTAAGACAACATCTTTGTTGTTTCTCTTAGCCCAAGAAGTCCGATGTGAGCAACAGTGGTAAGGCGTCAGCCGTGCAAGAGGAGGAGGAAGATGACGAAGAAGAGACGGCGACACCTAGAAAAAGCAGGCCTAGAAGAAGCAGTATTGGTCTCCGAGTAGCTTTGCAATTCCCTGCCAAGAAACTGGCAAAAGCATCGGATACAAACAGTTCTTCTGAGCCGCTGTTTTCCAGCCCACGCCTACAGGACAATAAAAAAGCCATTCTTGGGAGAAAAGGAAGTTACAGACAAGGGGAGGAAAGGGAAGACTCTGCCTCTGAGGGTGAGGATGACTCCAGGGATGAGGGCCAAGAGGGCTCAGACGCCCTGCTGAGAAGGACCATGAACATCAAGGAGAACAAGGCTGTGGTAAGGCCCGCAGGGCCCCTGGGCGCTGGTGGCAGGCCCTGGCCAGTGTGTTCTCATGGGGCAGCGGTGGCAGCAGTGGCTGCTGCTTTGGCTTCTGTTGGGAAATGTGCTCTGGATCCTGGGTGTCCTTCCCGTTTTCCTGAACCCCGGCAATGATTTCCTGATAGTCCTGGTTTGGAAACAGGATTGCAGCACCGTTTTTTAGCGCCCTGCACTGTGCCATCAGCTAAAGTTGAACCATTGGCCTGTTCCCAGCAGAAAGCAGCTGGAAGTAAGGTGTTGGGAAGCTACTTAGGGCAGGCGGGTGCCTCTCAACCCAGAAACCTCTCCATGGCGGGTGACCCACTGCGGTTTTAAGACATTATCCGAAGGAATGAAAGAGTTCTTGGTATGAAAACAAACCGAACTCTCGAGTGTCTTCACTAGAATAATTAACAGAACAATCTGTCACATGTAAGATTACGTGCATGTGGTCAATAACTTGTTAGTGTCATAATTTTGTATAGTAGAGTTTTAAAAAAAATGATTCTGCCACTGCCAATCGCTTTTAGCATTTTGGTGTGTTTTCCTTTAAAAACAGTATTGACGCTGTATGTGTATAATCTTATATGTCTAATAAGTTACCTAGGCAAATACAAAGATTACTTTTGGGTGAAATTTATCGTAGGACACATTTGTGTTTGTTAGCAAAGGGAAAATTTTAACCCTGCGTCAGTCTATGTCTTTAAAGGAAGAACTATATTCTTCATGACCTTTGAGTGACACCTGCACATTTGTATGAATCTAAAACTCGAATTCTTCTGAAAATGCATGATTGGCACATTAATACTTGTTACCTGGTGTTCTTAGGTGTTTATTTGGAAATATTTTTGGAGATTCCTATTGATGAGATTTTAACCTAATGAGATTTTTGGAGCTCTGTCAGAATGGTCCACTTGAGCCTTTTCTGTTTTGAACATGAAACTTGATTCAGGTGTACAAAACAGTGTCCCAGGTCACACTAATTAGTGGCCTGGTCAGGATTTGAACCTGATACTCGAGGCCTTGGTCCTCCCAGGACAGTTTTCACTGTGTCCTGTCCTTAAACATAAGAAATGGGCACAGATTTTATTCCTACAAATGATACCATCAGCATGTTAACTCTGGAGATAAAAATCTTTACTTGTGAGGTTAAAATTATCACAGCTGTTGAGAACATAATGTCAACTACATTAGGTTTCTCATGGCTGCAAATCTGATGTGTGGTCAGGTGTTGGATAAACTAGACTTGGGAATATTTATGTGTGGTCTTTTCTCTGTTCTGAACTTCAGCTCGCTCAGTTATTGGCCGAATTGAACTCAATGCCAGATTTGTTCCCAGTCCGAACCCCGAGCTCAGCTTCTGTAAGTGGTTCTCCTTGCAATTATTTTTCCAGTGATGGTGGGCGTGGTGGGTTGCCGGGTGGCTGGTGCTCCAGGAAGCACGCAGCTGCACATGTCTACATGTCTGTGCGCTCCCTTTCAGAGGAAGAAAACCGTGCGTCGGGCCTTCTCGGAGGGGCAGGTCACCCGGCGCACGAACCCCACCCGGAGCGCGCGACCCCCAGAGAAATTCGCGCTGGAAAACTTCACTGTCTCGGCCACCAAGTTTGCGGAAGAGTTTTGCAGTTTCCGGAGAAGGAAGACAATTAGTGGGGTATTTTTTGGATCCCAGTAAATGGATTATTCTGTGTCTCAGCCAGTGGCCCTCTGAGCCTGCTCTCTGGTCACCGTAGTCCAGGGCTGTTAGAAGGGCTGAGGCTCACTACATCTGCCGCAGCCGAGTACGTTCTTATAAATTGCTGGGTGGTCTGGTGTCCTAGGACCACTCTGAGAAGAGCCCCTGGTCTGCCTTGTAGGCCATGGGGAGCATCCTTGGTCGGAGCCCCGTGGGAGAGCTGAGCAGCACCGTGGTTAGTGGCCCAGTGAGGTCTCTCGGGGGCAGGGGAGGGGGCAGGGGAGGGGACGACACAGGCCTGGTAGGGGCTCCAGTCACTTTGTGGTTTGGCTCCCGGCAGAGGGCGGGGATTCCTCTGAGCCTTTAGTTTAGTAATGACATGTTTCAGGTGCTTTGTTCAGGAGGACCAAAAGTTCTTACTGGACCCTTCCATCGCAGTGGGCTTTGGCTGCCCATTGGGGTTCACTCCCCTGTCTGCAGCTGACAGCAGGTGCTCAAGCTTCTCAGTCACCGTTCTGTCCCCTGGCCACCAGGAAGCTTTTCGCAGAGGGCAGGAGCTCAGTCAGTGGCTCACTGAATGAATGATTTTAGGGAATCAAAAAAGGGACACACACTAATGGCACTAGGACTCTCAGTTTAAAATCGATTTTAGCCACTCAGAATATCTTATGCCAGGTTCTGCTTTGTGTCCTTTGCAGGGCAGGTGCCAGGGGCCTAGACGGCGTCACCGGACGTCTTCTTTCCGGCGAGTGGAGGACATCACTAACGAGGACTTGGAGAGTGTTGCCCTGACCGTGCGCGACAAAATCTATGATAAAGTCCTGGTAAGTTACCTGCGATGGGGATTCTGATGGGGACTCCAAAGCACAAGTGTTCGAACCCCAGCGCGGTCTTTAAACTGCGTCTGGGCTCACCCCCAGGTTCCCCTCCCCAGGGCACAGTGCGGCCCCGAGTTGGAGGGTCGGCTGTCACTGGGGAAGTGAGGGGGCTGTTTGCAGGGATCCTCACGGGCTTCTCCGGGGGCTGCGTGGTGGGGGGCGGGCCAGGGGCACAGTCGAGAAACACGTGTGTGCGTGTAATCGTTGTTTCTGTATTTTTATGTCTTAAACATTGAGAAAAAAGTACTTTTTGGTTAATATAACCATACACACAGGTTTGAGGGATTATTTGGTAGAAAGTAGGCTAAAAAATTTTTAAATGGTGATTTAGAGGGAAGCTTTGTGGCGGTCTGCACATTTTTTGAGATAAGCAACACACAGCTGGCTTAAGGTAGCATGAAAACGTTTTTAATGGCCAACCTTTTAAAAGCAGATGTTTATACGGAGACTCTCCAGATTGCCAGGAATTGGGCTGGAGCCAAGGGATGCTGCTGCCTGGGACACCTTGCCCCCCCCTCCCCCCAGGGGCTTCACCCGCCCCTGGCTCAGTTCCGAGAGGGGCAGCGGGCCTTGGTGCGCTTAGCAACGTGCACGGCAGTGTGGGCCTCGTGGCCATCCCCCCGTGAACCTTCTCCCCGCAGGGTAACACGTGCCATCAGTGTCGGCAGAAGACCATTGACACCAAGACGGTGTGTCGCAACCAGAGCTGCGGTGGTGTGCGGGGACAGTTCTGTGGGCCGTGCCTGCGGAATCGCTACGGAGAGGATGTGAGGGCAGCCCTGCTGGACCCGGTAGGAGCAGCGTGTGCCTTTGTCAGAAGTTGTATTTGTCGGGCGTTGTATTGGCGACGGGAAGCCCGCAGGTGGGGCTCCCTGGCTCTTTGTTGGGTAGGTGGCCGCAGAGCCCTCTACAGCCTTCGGCCTCTTTCCGCATCTTAACACATTGTTGGCCGGCAGTTTTATACAAGGCGAGTGCGAACACGAGTTCACTTGTGCAGCGGACTACGTCCATCTGCTCTGTAAACGTTGTTGACCAGCAATCTTAGAGCAAAAGGTAATGCAAGCACCAGTTAACTTGTTTGTTGATCAGCATGTAGGCTTGAAAGCACGAGTTTTTCGTGAGCGGTCAACAATGTGTTAAGACACTTGGAGAAATGAATAGGGGTTCCTTCTGGAAAGGGAACGAGCTGACCAGTGGCTAGGACAGGAGATGAGAGTGCGTCGGGTTTTCCAGGGTCGGCCACGCTTTCTTACTGTTGCCCAGTTTGTCCAGGGGCATCTGTGTGCCTGCTCTCCAGTGGTGAGACTGACCTGGGCGGGCCATGGGTGCCCCAGTGTAGGGTGCTGTGTGCCTTTCCCTGCTCTAGGGCTTCACAGCTGTTACATAACCTCCCTGTGCCTCGGTTCCTTCCATAAAGTGAGAATAGTATCATGGTTAGTGAGTGTGACCTTGAACCTGGGCATCCTGCACTCCTAACCTCTTTCCCAGCAGTTGTAGAGTAGATCTACTTTCCCCAATTTGCAGATGACTGTAAACTCCACTCCGGCTAAATGATTTAATAGACAAGAGCTGGAAAACTGGTGTTTCCAACTTATCTTTGGGAAACCCGCTGCTCCTGAAACCGGGGCTGACTTCTTGGCTGTGTGATGACCTCTGTAGTTATACAGGGCCCTGTGCTCGATCTGGTGCTCTGAAAGTCTCTGGAATTTTGAGCAGGTACCAGTTAAGTTAGTTGGGTCTTGTCTAAAACCAACATTTTTCAGTGTTTCTCCTTTTTCCACGCGTGATGTTGGGTGACCTTGCTTTCTGGGCCCTTTCTAAACCTGTGAGAGGAAGGGGAGATCAGCTAACCCTCCCCCGTGATACAAGGCAGAGAGAACGTGTGATCAGACGGGAGGGGTCTGCTGAACCAGGTGTGACCGGAGCCTGCAGGTAATGTGGGAATTGCTGCTGTTCTGTTCTCTCCTAGGACTGGATCTGTCCTCCCTGCCGTGGGATCTGCAATTGCAGTTACTGCAGGAGGCGTGATGGCCGTGGGGCCACAGGGATCCTCATCCACCTGGCCAAGTTTTACGGTTACAATAACGTCAAGGAGTATCTGGAGAGGTAAGTCTCACAACTTACAACAGGTGGTAATCCTGGGTCCAGCAGGACAGACCCTCTAGGCAGGTGGTCATTTCAGGCTGACTCCTCACCTGGAATGCCACCCATGCTGTAGCTCCGCATCTCAGACAGGCTCAGGACTCATCATTTACCCAGGAGGACATTCCCTCTGCCAGGCTTTGCAGCTGCCTGTGTGCGCAGCTTCCCCTTACTGGGAAAACGAGTGGCCATGGCAGGCAGAGGGGAGGCCCTGAAGGCCAGTGGCAGCCTTGCAGAGAGGCAGGGGTTGGGGATGTATAGTTAGCATGTGGCTATCTCACTGAGGACAAGGAGCTGGAATTGGGGCCTCATTTCAGAATGAGGCGAGTCACAGTTGGGGCCTGCCTGGAGGGTCTGCCGTGAGCACATTGTTGACCAGCAGTTTTATACCAAATCTAATGCAAGTGCAAACACGAGTGAACTCGTGTAGCAAAGTGCATCCACCTGTTCCTGAATACACTGCCGATTGGCAATTGTATAGCAAGCTGGTGCAGGCACGTGTTAACTCACCAGTCAGCGATGTTTGGGCCTGAGAACACGGGTGGTTTCTTGACTGGCCACCAGTGTGTTAAAGAAACACAGGCGTTGGGACTGCAGAGCATCAGAAGAGCCCGCTTGAGCCTTGCCGCCCTCCGTGCCCTCCATTACTGGCCCCACTGACCCGTCCCATCTCTTTCTCAGCGTACAGAAGCAGCTGGTGGAAGACAAGTAAGAGAGCGAAGAACCAGCCAGCTCGCCTTGCGTTCAGGACATGCTCTACGTACCATTTGTGCCTAAGATTTTAGAGTTGTTTTTATGCAGAAGTTCTTTGTAGATCTAAATATTTTTTTTAAAGATGGTTTATATGCTTACAGAAATTCTTTGTAGAGCTAAAAACTTTTTTTTTTTAAGATGGTTTATATGCTTAACAAATATTTCTCAGGAAGGCAGCTAAGCACCTTGAGGAATCTATATACATGTATACGCAGACTTGTTTTGACTTGCTAAGTGTCTGCCGGTGACTAAAAAGCACAGTTGAAAGTGCAGGTAAGTTCCAGAGAAAACACTGCATTAGTAGCTCTTGCCTTTGACACTGTTTAATTACGGATGTTGCCTTTACCTTTTACTTCCCCCAAAGAGTAACTCCAGGCCAGGTTTTTAGAGGGGTTACGGCCGTTCCTCTACCTTATTCTGACCTCCGTTCAAACCCCGTAGTTTAACCTGCTCTGATTGGAGATTTGTATTGACGAGCGTTCCCCCAAATTATCCAGTGCAATTAACCGCGGAACTTGACTGCACTAGAGTTGTACGTTTTTATTAAAACTTGAAGGAACAACACAAGTGGACTGTCCCGTTACCAACACTGGAGGCCTTGGAGCGTCTGCCTCTTCGCTCAGGAGTGCCTGCTGCCTCTGTATTTTAAGAGAATGTAAGAGCTAATTTTTAATTTAAAAAGATTATGTTTACTGTAAGAACGGAAATCTCACGTTCTGACCAGGACACTTCCAACCCCATTGTTTTCGAGGTGATATTGTTAATGGAACCTTGATAAAAATGTGAGGGACGCTGTATGTGTTGGGTGGGTCCTGGGGAAAGCGAAAAATGTAACGTCGTCTAGGTTTCCAGATTTTTTTCTACATGGGTTCTTTCTCTTCACTTTTTAAGGATGGTGGTTAAGGCACAGTTACTAAAATTACAGAAACTGGAATGGTGTGTGTCTGTTAGGAGACTAGAGTCACACAGGAGAGAACAGTGCAGGGGCAGAAGGGAAGGCCTCACCGTGTCCCGGCGGGGGCAGCACGAGCCAGCACGAGGGTCCTCTACGCTTCCAGCAGCAGAGCCACGCCCGCCAGGACCCACTTAGCCGCCTTCTCGTTGCTCCTCAGCCTGAAGGTCCAGACGTAGTCGCGGCCCCTCCTTTTGGTGCTGTACACAGGACACTCGTAGGTGTGCTTGGCCTCCTGCCTGCCCACAGGGACAGCCTTGGCGAGGATGACCGGCATTCCCGACGTCAGTTCTTTGAGGCGGGCGTCCACAATGGTTCCTGCCTCGGCGTCCCACCTCGCGCCTACAGTGGAAACACGCAAGGGTGGCAGTGGTGGGGCGTGTTGGGACTGACCTTGTCATTGTTGCAGGCAATAAACGTTCCAGTTTTGTCACGTTACTGCTTGTCAGTGGCTTCCTCGCCGAGCTGGCCCAGGACTGAGGGAGACGGGGCTCCCGGCCTATCCAGGTGCCACACGGTCAGCAGACCGTTGCTCCCGCCCTTCGCACCTACACGCTTGCAAAAAAGTAAGTGTTCTGAAAACACGTTTCCGAACAAGCCGTACACACCGAAGCAAATCTGGAAAACACCGCCTATTCCTCCCCACCCAGCCCCCTGGAGAGAGTTACAGTGTGCATTGGCAGCTGAAAGGCTTGGGGAAATCTTGCAGTAAAATAGTGTAAAAAGTAGAAAGATTTTTGAACTGATTACATTGGGAGCAAAATAAACTGTAGGCTTTAGATGATTCTGTGGTATTAAGCAGCAGATGCGTGCACACATTTAAGCCAGAACCATCACCCAAATGCCTTAAAAGCTAGCTGCTGTTAAACACACATCCTGGCATCTAAATTCAAAAGGAGCATGAAATGAGGTCAGTAACCACTAGGGGAGTGAGTGCTGAGGAACAGTAAACAAAGGGCAAATCCCAGCTTGAACCTGAGTGGAAAGGGTCCTGAATTGAAGCACCAGCCGTGCTCCGCAGAGGCCTGCTTACCTTCCATGAAGAGCCCGTGCAGGTAGGCGCCTTCCCTTGGGGGATGGCCATAGTCCTCCTTGGTTTTCTTGGTCACGTCAACTGTCAAGCACATTTTATCCAGTGGCCACTCGTTTTTCCGAGCCATGGTCTGCATGATGGCTTTGGGAGAGAAGGGACAGGAATGGTATCAAGGACGTAAGGTGCCCAGGAGCCACGGGGGAGCTGAGCGCCTGGTGAGGTGCGCACGGGGTGTTTTTGGTTCCTGTGTGTTTCCCTGTGGCCGTGTTAGAGCGAGGGGGTTGGCAAAATGAGGCCTCCGGGACAGCCTTGCAGCTTTGGCTGGAACAGCCACACCCGTCTGGTTGGTACTGTCCGTAGGTGGCAGCTGGAGCGGCCCTTGGTGGAACACGTCTGCTAGAATGGACCACAGCCCACCTCACTAGGCTGCCCCTGGCCGCCTCCCTCGCTCTTCCACCCCGAGTGTTACTTCCTCCGTCTCCTGCTCCGCTTCGGTCAAGGCTGCAGCGCAAGGCCGGTGCAGGGCGGGAAGAGCACTCAGGTGCGGGGTTTGTGCTAGGTGTGTGGTGCTGAGCGTCAGACCTTACCGGTGAGGAAGGACTGCGGACTGAAGAGGCCAGGAAGCCACACCACAGCCGGAAGGGCAAGGTCTTGTGTCCAAGCGTCCAGTTCTCGACATCGCAAGAGGAGGTGGTTGAACCTGGTTAATGGAAGGTAGGAAGAGATAAGTTTGCATTTCAGTAACCCAGAAGAAGTTGCGGGATGAAAGACGGGAACAGTGGTGGTAGAAGGGTACACCACCGATAAACAGTAAAACCTAGTGATTTGCAGAATGTCATCCATGTAAAGGGCTAGATTTTTTCTCCAGTGGAGGAAAATTTCAGATCTTACAACCATCAGAGGCAAGAAGCATGGGAATATGGAAAACTGTTATTCAACTATTTTGATCCTTCCAGTGCACAGGGAACATGGGGACACCCAGGAAGGGCCACCCACGTGTGCCTGGGGACAGGAGGTGAAAGCCCCTCTGGTGGATACTAGACCAGAGTTGCTGGGAAAGGCGGAGGCAGTACGACCTGTGACAGTAGCCTTCCCATGGGCAGTAAGGACCTAAAAGCTTAGAATGCAGCCCTGTGCCCTGCCCCGTGTCACAAAGCTCCGATTTAGGGCAAACGTACTTGAAGATAGGGAACGCTGAAGGAAAGGAAAGCAAAGACAGAAGAAGACGATCTCAGGAGGTTTCCACAGGGAGTAAATGTTACAGCCAAACAAGTTTTTAAATAAGTGATCAGGTTAAGAAAAAGAAAATCAAATTGGAAGATCTCAGAAATGGAGAAAACACTAATAGAAATGGGAGCAAAGTGTGAAGCAGCATAAGGTAGACCAATTTCAAATAAAATAGTGAAAATAGGATGAAAGTTGAAATGAAACAACATATATTTACTAATATAATTCTAGAAAATTTGAGTTCCTAGATTACAAATTTGAATATAATCAAGGATATACTGGGTTTCAAGAAAATTTGGCAACAGAATAATTAGTACTATGATACGTTCTAATATAAACTGAAGTAGAGAATCCCTTAGGATAAAATACGAAGCCTTTTATAAAAGAGGAAAAAAAGTCATGTTAGTTTCAGATGCCTCCACAGTAGTACTTGATCAGAAAATAGTGCAATGCCTACAAAACCCTCCAGCAATGAATGGGTTAATTTAAAAGCTAGCTAAATTGTCACTCATGTATATGGCATGAGAAATCACTGGCATATCCAACAAATGGGAAAGTTGATAACTCATAAATAGGATACTGAAAAAAAAAAACCTGTTGTGTTTTAGCTCCTCAGAAAGAAGAATATTAGTCATAAAAAACAGACATCTAGGTCAGGTACTTCCCACCACCCCCAAATATAAATAACTTGAAACTGAAAATTGATTTGGGACAACAAAATTTTACAAAGAAGAGAAGCAGTAGGCCAGAAACAATTGAACCAGAACTGACAAAATCGACCATAATACAGCAGACACACACAGACTTGAAAATAAGAGAGTTCAGGTAGGTAAATAACAATGAAGAGCATGGGGAAGGCAATGTTTGTGAAAGTTTCCAACTAAATACAGGAGTAAAAATGTAGGAGATCAAGTATAAAGAGAAAAAACCTTAATCTCCCAGAGAGAATAGATGAGTTGTGAAGGCATGACAAATACATTTAAGAATAGGCTCATC
Organism: Noctilio leporinus; assembly: GCA_004026585.1. Lineage (NCBI taxonomy): Eukaryota > Metazoa > Chordata > Mammalia > Chiroptera > Noctilionidae > Noctilio > Noctilio leporinus. The sequence continues at coordinate 37,933 of PVIW01004820.1, read as the reverse complement.
AGCTATAATAAATTCCAGAAGGCCATGGAGTTGTGACACTCAGAATTCTGAGAAAATCCTGTCTTAGAGTTCTACATGCAGGTAAACCATCGGGAGCGAGAGAATGCAGTGAAGAGAATTGGGACACAAAGATACCATTTACCCCCACCACACACAACAAAAGCCTTGTACATTCCATCCTTGAACAAAGGAGCCCAGAATGAGACACACAAAGTGACAATTTATGCTGCACACTTGAAACTAATACAATATTGCATGTCAACTATAATGGAAAAATTTGAAGGGAAAAAACAAAAAAACGTGGAGAGCAGCAGAGTTGAGAGAGGCCAGATGGAAAAAACTTCAGCTCCTGGGTCAAGCAAGGACTGAAGCTGGAACTACCTTTAGGTTTTTCAGCCCTATGAGCCGATAAATTGTTTTACTTAAACTACTAAAAAAGAAAATGAGAGCGTATGATACGAGAGCTAATTCATCTAGTCTCCCGTGGCCATAATAACGAGGGAGTTCTATTACCTACATTTTTCAGACAATAAAAGGCAAAATGAGGTCAGGTGCTGCGTCTAAGATCAAACAGCTAATAAGGCAGAAACGGAACCTTGCTCTGACCGAAACCTTCGATTGAAACACACTGAGGAAATGAAAAGGGGGGGGGGGGGGGGGTGTTGCACACTTGCTGAGCCAGGTCACAAAGAACAGTCTGCGGCTCTACGGGCTGAATGGTGATTCGGAACAACGAACCAGCACCAGGGCAGGCAGGCTGGTGGGAGCCGGGCTGTGGCAGCTTACCATTTGGCGAGGCCGTAGGTGGACGGGGAAGCCAGTCTGCTCCAGGTGTCCGGGACCCTGTCGTGAGCCAACGCAGACTGCTGGGCTTCCACAGCAGGAGATGGTGTCAGCTCCCCCTTGACCGGAGAAAAAAGGCCACAGCGTCGCGACCTACTGATGTGAGGAAGCGTCCTCCAGCCCTGCTTCAACTTACCTTCAGACCAAGGTCTAACTGTTGGAGCGATGCACGGATTTCCCGAAGGAGAAGATTCATCCTCTCACATTCTTGGAAGCAAACGAGAACGTAGGGGCTTCTGTTTGGGTTTCTTTGCATGATGCCTGCCATGTGGAACTCTTCTGGGAGTTTCTCCAAAATGTCATCCAAGACATTCTTAACCTTAAACCATGAGGATACCAAGATTTAGCTCCTTTTGAATTTTTGGTCACAGTGACTACATACATACTCTTTTTTAAAGTCCTAGAATGTGTCATACGACTTCCAAAGGCATTTGTTAACGCATATAAAAGATGCCTTCCAACCCCGGGAGGTGGCCAAGGGGCACTGCCAGCCACCTCAGCCACCTTTTGCATCAAAGCACCCTCCCTTCTGTAGGTCCCAGCAGGGAGGGGACACACTGGTAGTTCATTTACTGTCTGCATTTAGGGAATATAAGAACTATCATCAACTGCCTTTCATTTGTAGGTAAAAATACAGAGGAAGTAGAACCCCAACATTTAGGTACATTACCTTTTGTAATACATTCAACAGTCATTTGAAAAGTCACTGGAACCAAACATGCCCTTTAAGCTTCAGCTAACTGGTGACTATGCCCCCCAACACACCCTAAAATTTTGGGAGCAATTTGGTCAACATTTTCAACAAGGCAGGCTCTGTCTTGTATAACTGCTGCCTTGAAGAAATAAAAGATTTATACAATGGAGACACCAATGTATACGTAGTTCTCTAATGTGCGTATTTGTTCTAAGTGGTTTCAGAGTTGTGGAAAACCAACCAATACCAAAGACAGAGTCGTGTTGCCTGTCCTCAGCCTCAGACACCTTTCCCTAGCCTCTTGATTTCTCAAATTACTGCCTGTGGTTCTGATATGTCTGCAAGTTGCATTAGCATCTGGCAGGTAAATTGTCAGGTTCTGAACTCTTAAACTTATTTACAACTTTGGTGGAGAGTAAACCAGTGCAGTGGGGGGAGTCAGGTAAAAGAATGGCTTTCAGAATCGGCTAGCATTTGGTTTCCTTCGTTGGCTCTTTTCAGCTGTGTGGCCTTGGGACGTCACTTAAGCTTCCCTGTGAAACAGGGCTCTCCATCCTACTTGGAGCGCTCTCCTTGGAGCCTTGCAAAAGCACCCAGTAGATGGTTGGTGCTACAATCTGTTTGCCTGTCTGGAGTGATGAATCTTTACCTCTTTTGCTTTGCATTTTCGGGTTTAATGACCAGCTTCCTTGTTGGGAGGACTGAAATCCAGAAACTAGATGAAAACTTCACCTACCTCTCTGCTTCTATTCACAACTACAGCTTTTCTCAAATGGATGAATTTTTACCTTGTTAATATATTTTTTTAAAGTCTAACATTCTCATAGGGAAGATGGTAGTATGTGGGACATAGCACCTTACAACAAATTCTACAGTTTCTAAATTACAAACAAGTTTTGGTTCTGACTGGGTAGCTCAGTTGGTTAGCTGTTCTAATATGCAAGGTTGTGGGTTCAATCACCGGTCAGGGCACATAAAAGAAGCAACCAATGAGTGCACAGATAAGTAGAACAACAAATTGATGTCTCTCTCTGCCTCTCTCACCCTTCCGTTCTCTCTAAAAATCAATCCTATCAATAAGTAATTTACAAATGAGTTCCTCAACAAATGGTCTTATTTCAAGAAATAGTTAAAAACTTGCCTGAGACCTTACTATAATTAGATTGGATGGTTAGTGTTTTAACATTATATCCATTGGTCCAGCAATTCCATTTCTAAGTATTCATATTATGAGTGGATGCCTTTGGGAGTTACCTTTGTCAGTTGATAAGACTATACAAGAATGTTCATGGCTGTGATGTACACAATAGTGAAAACACTAAAAACTACCCAAACTTCCATCCTTCATAGGTTAAGGAGGTGCATATTCATATAACAGAATGCTAAATAAAAATGAACCTTTGGTCTATGCACAATGTGGAATGGAAGGAGCCAAACATTGATGAGTATATACTGCATGGTAGCATATCTGAAGTTCACACACAGCTCAGCTAATCTGTGGTGGTAAGAGTAAGACAGGAAGGTCACCTTGGGAGCAGGAGGGTTATATTGGCCAGTTAGGGGTATGAGTACCCTTCTGGAGTACTGGAAATACTCTGTAGTTTGACCTGGGTACATACCACAGTAAAAATCCAGAGCTGGACACTTGAGGTTAGTGTATTTCACTGTGTGTATGTTACACTTCTATAGTGAAGAAAAGAAAGACCATCTACCTTGTCCTCTGTGGACTGGCCCAGCTCCTCGCGGACCAGCGTGTTGCTGGGCCGTATATCCAGCAAAGTTCTGAAGAGGGTGTCGGACGTCACCATCAGGAATTCTGTCTCCGCGTTCGGGTGGAGGCCGTACAGCACTGGGCTTTCAGCGGGAAGCATCTCCTCTACATACTGATGGTAGCCCGAATAATCCAGGTTAGGTGGGGCGGCAAATCCTGGTGCCAGCATGAGCTCATCTTCTACCTTTAACCACAAGGAAAAATCGGTTATTCCAAACTAGGTGGGCATCAATCTTGGCTTCCTCAACACTTGGAGAGCACTTGTAAGCGGTCTTGGCAGACAGCAAGCTCTATCAAATGTTCCACGGCCCTTTCACCATCGGTCACAACACCAGGCTGCCCTCTGGGAGGGTCTGGGAACACACCTGGAGCCTGTCCCTAAGAAGACTTGGTCTGCAGGTTGCGTGGGGCAACGTGACATGTGCGCACACAGAGCACGCAGGTATTGAACCACCCTATTTATAGGTCACCCCACTGCATGCCTTAAGTCCTTGATTCTCCACACACCCCCATTTTGCTGAGAGAAATCGAGACAGTGTTAACTTGCCCAAGCAGATGTTTGAGTCTAATCTTAACTCGGAATTAATTCTAGTAGGACTGCATACCTGTGCTTTCCCAGTGTACATCCTTTCCATGGTATGTTACACAGAAGTTTTATAAACATGCGTATGTTGAAAAATGTGTGTAAGTAATACTTCGTAGAGCACTATGTACTGAATCAAGTCAGTGCTACTTCCCCATGAGTTGAAGCTACTCAGCAAAGTCTGTGTGACCCTCCCAAAGATCCATAGGCCCTGGGACAGTTGCTGGCAGGTACAGGGCTCAGTGCAGAGCTGCCTAATGAATGACAGGCTGCGGTAAGATGGCGTTTACCATGCCCATCCACTTCATTACAGAGGGAAGACATTTCACACAGAGGAATGTTCTTAACCAAGACAGCGTGCAGAGTTCCCAGGGGCCACTGTACCTGTTTTCATTTTCATAATCTCTCTTGCTGTAAATTGAGTCTATATGCACTAACAAATGTACAAGGGGATGCTAATTAAAAACAACAAAACTACAGCCTTAAAAATGTGGCTATTTTATGCCTAAATTTTCTAAATCATTTCCCAAAATTGGGGGTTGTCTCTATAATGGTGTATGTTATGCTATGTGGTCCCCTTACCATTCTTTGAAGACAAAGTAGATATTCGCAAATGATTATTCAATAATACATACTAATCACCTAGTATAACCCAAATAAGCCTTGAAAGTTTAAAGATTCATACAGCCTACTTCTTAAGGAACTCAGTCTAGTGAGGGACAAAGTTAGTGATTTTCTATGCAATCATGTCTTCTGTGAGTAATGAGTTCGTTCCTTCCTTCCCAGACCTGCAATCCCAGAGTTCCCAGACAGCCTGTGTTCTTAGAGACGATGCTGCTGCTGTCTGTGACATGCAAGAGGCATTTTAAATATTCAAGTCAGCCCTTCATTTTGATTTTGTACTGAGAGGGTTTTCAAATTTAGCCTTTCCTAGTGCCAGAAGTAGCAACCCTGACCCAGTGACAGAGCAACCTGGACTATCTTCACCAGCAAGTACCATGGTTTGTTTTAATCACTTATTCACATTTTCTGTTCTTTCATGTTAAATATCAGAATGATCAAAACTTAAATTTCACCTGACTCAGGAAACTATGAAGGATACTTAAACTCATCTTATTAGTCTGCGACTGACACACTAGCCAAATATATATATATATATATATATATATATATATATATATATATATATATATAATATATCGATACAAAGTAGGAATAACAAAACCACAAATTGGAATCAACATTTTCAACTAAACTTCATTTCCTACAAACAAGGACTTGGGTCTTCCCTGTTAATGTTCACTAAATAGTTGAAAACTATTTTAAGAACCACAGTTAAATTGTCCTTCAATAAAGATGAAAAGTTAAAAATAGTTTTAAGCGAAGAAACTAAGCAAAAAGTGGAACCGCTTACAAATGTTAAACTGCAGTGTGAGCTGGTCGTGTGAGTGTACTCACATAATGTTGGTGGGCCACACATGGTCCCTGCCTTCCGGAAAGACACCTAGGCGGTCTTTACAAACGTGAGGAGTGCCTTTGATAAATTAGGTAACGAGCAGAGCAAAGGAATAGGCAAACTTCAAGGAAAAGGCTTGAGGTTTGTGACCAGACCTGGCTCAGTTCCTATCCCTGAAGAGTTCAGTAGCCTTAAAAGTAAGAGTTTCTCTGAGTTTCAATCTCGTTGTCAGTAGAATAAGGCTCATGCTAGCTTCTCACTCTGCCCCTGACCTCCACCATCATGTGGAGAAATTTGTCTCTGGGAAGGTCAGGCTCCCCCACTGTTTAGCTTCCCCGTCTCCATGGTAACATGCTCCCAGACCTCTTCTGAGGGGTGACTTCCAATTGTATTCAATGGGAAGTGTCTTTCCGACCTGTGGAATTCTGCTCATTCAGGAAAGACTAGAAGACTCATAATCAAAAAACACTTAAGTAATGGCCACATGGCAGGAAACTATTTTTTTACCCTGCATTGTTTAATGTTATGAAGAGGGGTAAAAAAATAAATTGTCCTCAGTTTTCTGTATTAGATACCTATACCACGGGTGGCAAACACAAGGCCTGCGGGCCTGATCCGACCCTCCACCTTGCTTTATTCAGCCTGGCAGCTTTGGCAGGCACCTTGTTTCTACCCGGCTCACTTAACTGTTAAGGAGCAGTTACACTGATACAATCCTAAAATGACACTCAGCCCTTTGAAGGCAACCACGAGGCTGATGTGGCCCCCGATGAAAGGGAGTTTGACACCCCTGGCCTACACTGTGTTTTCTAATATACAATTATGTTACTTCTCCAAGTAGACTCAAGGAAGGTGTTCAAAACTACGTGATGTTTTATGAGCTGAGGTCCTCAGAGAAATTATAAACAGGAGATTGTCCCACTGAGAGTAGCGATGACACAGTACCCTGGGCTCCCCAGAAATGCCATGCCACAGCCATGAACCAGGAAACTTTGAGAGAGAGGGAGAGTGTGAGAAAAGCATGACCACCACTTGGCTACTTCAATGAAAAACGAGGACTGAGTCCTTTGGCCAGAAAACACAGCCCTGGTCTTGCGCCACATGGGTGCTCAGCTACACAGACACAGGGCTGGGAAGGGAGTGACAGGCAGAGGGAACCTTGTTTCTTTAAACTCCAGTCCAGGGGTGCTCTTCCCCTTCCTCACAGAAGAACTGGATTCTCAAATCATATTTTTCTCAAGCATGTATTTAGTAGTAGTGAGTAAAATTTAAAAGACTCCATGGCTCCTATGACAGGAAATAACTATCGATTTTACTAATTTCACAGTCCTCAAATTGAAATCAACACACCTGGCTTCTGGCTAGAGCTCTTGGCCATGATAACTGAGTGACTTGGGGCAAATCACCGTGCCTCAGTCTTTTTGTCTGTATAATGGGGTAACAGTATCCTGTCCAGGTGACGAAGTTGGTTGGAGCACTGTCTTATACACACACAAAAAGAGTTTCAGGTTCAGTCCCCAATGGGGAGGCAGCCGATTGATGCTTCTCTCTCACATCGCTCAGGTCGCTGTCAGTCCTGCATGTGTCACACAGTTATTCCAAAGACCTGAGTCAGTGTGAGAGGGCTTCACCTGAGCACACTCCCATGTGCACAGAAATCACCTTGGTGGTCTCAGGAAAATGCAGATTCTGTTCCTGTGTGTCTAGGATGTGGCCCAAGACTTTGCATTTCTAACAGATTTCTACCTCCCTTGAAGGTGGGCCAGAATGCACCCACAAAGGGCCAAAAATCCTCAATAACATTTAAGAATTGTTAATAGAATGAAATTTTTAAAAACTCTCACCAGAATTTGCTCCTTAATAAAATGAATTTTGAAATATGTCTTACCAGAGATGGATTCATGAATTCTTCTAAATACACTCGACACAGTTTGCGGTCCCAGTCATCTGTGATGTGGCCCCCATACATGATCTCACCAAAAAGGTACCGGAGGTCTTCCCACGGGACCTGGGGGGAAGCCATGCAGATGTTCTATTCCAGGCCCAGGGCACCTGCCTTAGAGTGCGCAAGGGTCGGGAGGCACCTGCCTCTCCACAAGCCCCGCGACCCCTACGTCCCCCAAACCCCACCCCAGCAGCAGTTACAAGCTGTTGGGCTCCATAGCACTGGCCTGCAAAAGAAGGTCAGAAATGGTCCAGGCTCCGGCAGAGGTTTTCTTGGGAGGCCCGTTCCCAGCGTGTTCATACATTCAGTGCAAATTCATGAACGCCAAGCTGCTTATGCAGAATTGAAAGCAAACTGACTTGGTCCTAGAACGTGTTATGCAGAGAAAGCTTACCCATTCAAAATCTCAGCCAACAATCACGGGAGAGGACTCGTTCCCAGGGCCTTGGAGGTATGACATTTTTTATGGTCTGATTCAGGAAAAGAACATCCATACAATTTGAACTTGGGGTATATTTTGAATTCCTTCAACTTTCAAAAGTTCACACAAACAAATCCGCTTGCCGCCGAGTGTTCTGAGGGCTGTTTTACAGCCTGGCTGGCCTACCCAACAGTTTCAGAGTTGTAACTAGTGACTTCCACGCTTTTCAAGAAATCGCTCTCTCTCTTCTTTATTTGGCTTAGCAGCATTTGAAGTCTCTCTTTGCTACCCTTTAGCTTCCTCTGGATTTGCAAAACATGCCAGTTTGTGATGAAGCCTTTCTAGACAGGAACCTTTACACCCTTGGGGGCAATATGCCACCTCCCAACAGCTCAAGTAAAAACTTAATTATAGCCTTCCTTCCTTGCACGATGTGACAGAACAAATAAAACTGCTTCAACTAGTCTAAGTAAGGTACTTGTTCCAAGTTTGTGTGAATTGTCATGAATGAACCTCACGTGTCTTCCTTTTAAGCTGGTTTGATGCGAATGGAAACAAAGAGAAGCAGCTAGACTGCACCCAGGGTCTTGGAATGACCACCTTCCCATGCAACTGAAATACATGGACACAAACTTGATTTTATTTCTTATTCTGATTATATTTCATTAATGGCTGTTATACAGCTGACTATCTGATGGGTATCTCCCTCAAGATTTTAATCAGCCAGGGGCTCTGTCCTTTTTAATAATTGATTCTCTTTCCCCAAGTCCTGATCTGTTTTTTCGCAGATACCTTCTGGAAAAGGGCACAGACAGACAAATGATGTGCACGTATTAATTCACCAGTCCTCGTAACTTGCTGGGTGACGTGCAGCAAATGATTCAGGTCAAGATGTCTGAGAAACAGGCGAGTGTGTTCCACACCTAAGGCTGTGCTGCCCTGGAACTCGGCAGCGGCGGGGGCGGGGGTGGGAAGACAGCATGATTCAAACGGCCACCTGGTGTTGCCAAGTCTCCAGAGGTGAGAGCTGGAGAGGAACACACGTCAACCCCTCTCCTTCTCAACTTCATTTCTATCTCAATCCTGTGCAAAATTCAGCTGACGCAGAATCAAACTGCTGGCCAGCCTCACAGGACAGTTGTGAAGGACGTGAATAAAAAAGTGAAGGGGTCCATTTTGTTTTCTGCTGAGGACTATTATAATAATCAACTGCATGTGTAACATTTAAAACAAAACATGCTAAAATCAATAAAAAATATTGTTAGAAGGGTCAAAATATGCTCAAGGTATATATGCAGACTTAAAATTTGATACTTTAAAAAAATGATGGATATTGAATATTGATCATCACATACCATATCAACACATTGTTGACCGGTCACAAAAAAACGTGTGTTTTCAAGCCCAAATGTTGTTGACCAATAACGAGTTAACTCGTGTTTTCACTTGCATTAGCTTTTGTATAAAATTGCTGGTCAACAATGGGTTAAGCCATTTATTTAGACACCACTTACTCGAAATGTGTTTCTTGGGAAGGCATAGGCTTGTCCTGTAGCAAGTATATATGAGTATGGGTAACCAGTGAATAACATAGCACCCAACGCGGTTTTGCTCTAATACGGTTCTAGAATTGGGGAAAACCCTTGTACAACATGGCACGCACCGTTTCACTGTAGCGTGGTTTCAGAATTAGAGAAATCCCTGAACAACATAATGTAGTAAGAGCTTTTAAGAGCAAAAAAATATCTCATTTGAAATTTTTCATTCGAGTGTGGATGTCATATCAGATTTGCCTGCTGAAATTTAAAATTAGAATTTTAAACCCATTTTGTTCATGGAATAGTAAGTAGTAACAGATTTTTTGCAAAAAGTACAGGATAGAAGTCAAGATAATGCTAAAGAAAGATCAGAGGATGAAGATATCATATCCAAAAGGAAACACCCTCAGGCCAATTCCAGCTTAATTAATGGTGCTTAGCAGTGATGATGAAAAAACATTAATGCATATTAACATGTTATATGTTTGGTGAAAATTGCTCTAATAAAGATATTTCTCTTAATTATAAAAATATAATAGTATATTTAAAAATTTTTGGAACCTCTCAATGGATTGGTGCCGGCCTTCGAACCCAAAGGTCGCTAGTTAGATTTCCAGCCAGGTCCGTAGCTGGAGGGCAGGTGAAAGGCAACCATACATTGATATTTCTCTCCCTTTCTTCCTCCCTCCCTGCCCTTCTCTCTAAAACTGATGAATAAAATCTTTAAAAAGAATATATTTTGAACCTAACCCCCTTTTTTGTACTAGTTCTTTGTTTTCTATAATACAAATTTGCATAACACAGCATTTTTTTTTTAGGAACCTAACAACAGTGTTATCTAGGGGTTACCTGTGTTTTCTGCTGGCTGTCAAGTTACCTTTGAAGCTTGAGAAAACTTTGATAACAAAAATTACAGCCATGGCTGCCAAAAGAACAGTGTCTTATATACATGGAAATGGATGAGCTGTTTCAAAGGCCCTTTATAGAAAGTGTGGCCTAGAGCCCAGCACCTGGTTGGTTTTGACAAATACAGTTGGAATTTAACTTCATGGGAGAAAGTTCTTATGAGGACTAGGCCAGAAAATTCCTCTTTGAAATCAAGTCGTTGGGTTCATAGGAGTTGATACAAATGTTGTTGATGAAGCACTGCTGTTCCCATCTGTACAACACATTTTAGCAATGCAATAAAATCACTCATCTACCTTTGCCTCCAAATCAAGGGGAACATTACTGAGAAAGTCACAACAAGGTGGCATCCTTAATACATAATAATGACATATGCAGGAAATGCACCATTATTTATCCTTGTGACGCGCTGTAAATTGCTTCCATCATCAGGACTAATTGTAGTGATTATTAATTCAGTGTTATGAACTGTCAGAATTGCTGTATGTAATTACATTTGTGCAAATGCTTCATTACCTGCCTAATGAATCTGGCATCTATGCACATGTAAACCACTGTTTTTGTTAACATAATGAAGGACATTTTTTTTTTTTTTTTCACGAAGCTGCTGGTGTAGAACTGGTCTGACCTATCTTACAAAGTTTGAGGATCCACTGCTAGGAAACCTTTGATCTGGTTGAGCTGGTTTATTTTCACACTTGGCAGAAGACGCAGATAGAGTGTCAGCCGTTTCAGTAATAGCTTCCAAAGAGAAATTACCATCCATTTTGATAGCGCCCAGAGACCAACGGATTGAGTCCATTCCCGGGAAGAGGTTACCTGACTGCCGGCACTTACGTTGGGATTTGCCTCTAGGTAGTTGTAGAGGACGTCGGCACAAATGGTGAGGTCTCCACGGCTGAAGGGGTAGCGGTGGCTCCAACCCTGCGGGCCGAACCTCACTCTCCCAGCCACACAGGCATGGAAGTAGCACAAGGCAAAGAGGATGCTTTTAAATTCCTGCTCCTTGGAGCACGCTTCAAGTGTATCCTGGGAGGAGAGGAAAGCATTTCATTATCTGCATGGTTCCTGAGGGCAAGGGTCCAGGCTTTCAATAATCCTGTGAAGGACTTTGGAGGCCCTGGCTGGTGTGGCTCACTGAACTGAGCACCAGCCTGTGAACCCAGGGGTCACGGGTTCGATTCCCAGCCAGGGTATCTACCCAGGTCTCCGGCCAGGTCCCCAGCTGGAGGCAGGTAGAAGGTAACTGTACATTGATGTTTCTCTCCCTTTCTTCCTCCCTCTTTTCCCCTCTAAAAATAACAAATAAGATTTTTTTCCTAAAGATTTTATTTCATTATTTTAGAAAGAGGGGAAGGGAGAGAGGCAGAAAGGGAGAGAGACATCAATGTATGGTTGCCTCTCACCTGCCTCCAGCTGCAGAACTGACTGGAGACCTGGTTTGCAACCTGGTTATGTGCCCTGGCTGGGGAATCGAACCTGCAACCTTTGGGTTCTCAGGCCGGCGCCTTATAAAAATTTTTTTTTAAAAAGGGCTCCCTCTTTGAGGGAGATTTAGAATAGAGCTAACATGCAGTTTTCAGCAGGGTTGCCTATGTTATGAGAGCACCAAGGAGACTAGCTATTTGGCATTTGCCCTTTGGCTGATTTGAGGAACACCTTTATTTATTATTTGTTTTTTAAAAGATTTTATTACTTTTAGAGAGAGGGGAAGAGAGAGAGACAATGTATGGTTGCCTTTTTCACCTGCCTCCAACTACGGACCTAGCTGGAGACCTGGCTTGCAACCTGGTTATGTGCCCTGACTAGGGAATTGAACCAACAACCTTTGGATTTGCAGGCTGGCACCTTATCCACTGTGCCACCAGCCAGGGCTTAACACCTTTATTTTGCTTCAGTTATTTTTCTGAATGCTTCTAAGTTCACTAGAAAATGAGATAGTTCATTTTGACCAGTAGTAAGGCTGCTTGACATTTCCCATGCAAAATTGTCCTTGCAAAAGTTGGCTAACAAAAGGGTATCATCTTAGTTTTGTTAAGTAGCCAAACATTCTTTAGCCCCCAGAATGATTTGCCTTTCTGGGCACATGGCGGCCCCTCCCACTCACCCTTGAAGTCAGATGCACTATAGAATCAAGTTTTTGCCCACAGAATTTGAGCAGAAATGATGTGTCCAACTTAGGCATTTGCGTAAAATGAACTTGTTTTTGCCATGGTTGTCACTCTTTTCCCTTTTCCGTGGGCTAAAAATGATGACAATTGGACAACTGCAGAAGCCACAGTTAGGTAGAGCGGAAGCACCCATCAGCCTGGGCATGTGGCTGATTGCATGGAAGAACTGCCAATTATACATGAGAGAAATTACCTGGTTTGAATCACTATAATTTTGTGCTGACCCTTAACTAATACAATCACCACAACAAATGGTTTCCTTCCACTGAACTAGGCATGACAGACTGGCATACAGAAGATTTTTTTAAAATATGCCTTATAGACTAGATCTCTAAAACTTTTGAAAATTCAGAAGGAGAGCGGAGCCCTAGTATGCTATATGGATATGGTCATGGCCCCAACAGCTGTAAAAGTCAAAGGCAAAAATCTGCCATCTCTGGCTTAAAGGTAGTACTTTACCATCATCAGATGTGGCAGTTCTGTGAGGCAAACAGGAAAAGTCAAAAACCTCCAGCTGAGGTTGGGCAGCAGGAGATGATAAGGCCAAATCTGCACCTTCTTGCCTTGTGCTTTAAAATGGTCAAAGTACCGCCAGTCTGCATTTAAAATGGACCTGACAGCTTGGACCATCTACAAAGATACCTAGCATCTTTGGAGTGGGAGTTCAGAGCTGGTCTCCCAGGAGACTTTTGGTAAAAGGTGAAACCAAGACCGGATTTGTTCTCTGGCCCTGTGTCACTTTCATCAGAATCCAGGGCTGCCAACAAATACAGTTCTGGATTGGCCAGGCCACGTACAGTGTAGACACAACTAAGTCACTAGGCAATTTCTAGGTAACTTATGGGTTTTGGAAATATACAATCCTTAAAAATAACTTTTCTACAATTAAACATCAAATAAAAGGCACCCTTGTGAAGGCAAGAAAGGGAAACTGCATAAATAATCACATTAATTCCACCTATATTTCACATAATTTAGTTTTATCCTCACTGCTAAAAAAAAAAAAAAAAAAAATCGCAAGCCAGTGTCCATTTCATTATGCCACTGGAAGAATAGAGGAATTAGAATTTCCTAAGGAAAAAGTATGAGTACCCTAACACTCCACATTTCGGGTCAGTTGTATTTTTGTAAACCAAGTCATGAGCAAATAAAGAGCAGAAAATAAACAAGCAGCACTGGGAACAAAGAATAGGCATTGGCACGCATAATGGTTTTGCATGCACAGAGACGCCATTGCTACATGCATGATTATTTGTTTATGCTGCAAATGTTACAGAAACAGAAGCTGATATTCTTACTTTAAAAATCTGGTTCTTTGGGGATGGAACGAGCCCCAACAGTCCTCTTTTATGCCTCTTCTTTGAGAGGCAGACGTTATTGAGCGGAAAGAGGCATACAGACAACACCCTACCAAAAAATGGGTCTTTACATCATGGTGACTTAATGATCATATTTACATAAACATTCTGCAATACTGAGGGCAATAAAGAACTAATAATACATGAACTTTGTTTAATACGAAGAAATGTGTCAATGTTTGGAGATAAATTTAAGGAAAGATTAAAAATACAGATTTGGTGCCTCAGCTGGTAGGTCAGTGGATAGGCATTGGCCTGAGAACCCAAATATCACTGGTTCAATTCCCAGCCAGGGCACATAACCAGGTTGCAAGCCAGGTCTGTAGCTGGAAGCAGGTGAAAGGCAACCACACATTAATATTTCTCTCCCTTTCTTCCTCCATCCCTGCCCTTCTCAATACTACTACTACTACTAATAATGAATAAAATCTTTAAAAAGAAAAAGAAATACAGATTTAATTGAATTTGAAAATTTAAGAATGCAAACAAAACAAAAACAGAACAAAACACCCAAACGGCACAGTTAACTTGCCTAGATCCTTTGGGTGCTTTTTTCATTTAGGAAGGGTACCCAGTCAACTGGAGTGGGATTCAGTCACCTAACCCAAATGAGTACCAAATGGGTATCTTACAGGCTTCAGAAAGACAGGGCCATAGCACCAGTGCAGAATGCCCAGGATAATTCAAGGAGATTTGAGAAAGGAAGCAGTCTGTCATACTGACCACCAATTGCCTGCCCTAAAATGTCTTCTCGCTGACTTTTAGCTGAGCACATGACTACCCAAGGTAAATTTACCTTTCCCAGCCTCTCTTGCAGCTAGGTTAATACAAAGTTTGAGCAAGGAGATGAATGAAGGAATGTGTGTTAACTTGTAGAAAGCATCTTTAAAAGAAAGCCAACATGTTCCCTTTGTCATCTTTTAAAAAATATTATTTTATTTTTGATTTGAGAGAGAAGGGGAGGGAGGGAAGAAGAGACAGCAAGAAGCATCAATCAGCTGCATGTGCACGAGGGGACCGAAGCCACAACCCAGGCATGTACCCTGACCTTCTGGTGCATGGGGCAGTGCGCAACCAACTGAGCCACACTGAACAGGGCACTTTTGCCATCTTTGTGCCTTCTTTTACCCTGTTGTTGGGAACATGGATTTGGGGGCTGCAACTCTCACAGCCACCTGAGACCGTGGCAAACCCATCCAAGAAATGATGGAATCCTAAAGAAACTGGGTTGTTGACAACTTTGTGGTGACACCTATGAGCTCTAAATGATCTTCTAGAAATCTCATATGGCAGAAATAATTTTTAACATTGTTTAAGCCACTGGTTTTTATATACTTCTAAGTAGCCAACCATAGTTCTAACTGACAAAAGGGGCTGGGAACCTAGCCACAGACTGCCAGGGGGCACAGGCTAAGTAATACCCATGCTTTTCACAATCTGAATAAAAACCACATCTTGTTTTCTAATGACATGTCAGCATTCATGAAAGATACTTACCATTTTTATATTTTCTTGAAAGGTTCTATTTATGCACTTGGTTTTGGCTAAAATAGGTTTGATGGGAAATTCATTTTGTGAATCACTTTGATTACCTCTGATTTTGCTACTTACGATTAAAATTTAGTTTTAACATTTCAGAAGATATTTTGTTCACTAGATAAGAAATAATATTCCCCTTGAAGTTCTTAACAATCTTTCCAATAAATGTGACCTTCAGTTAATAAAAGTGGTTTTCCAGGAAGCAATGAAAAGAATGGACACTTTCATGAATAAACTAGAACGAGTGGTTTTTAGCTGGAAAAGGGCTCTATTCACAGGTTTTGGGGGAACCCGTTCATCCCTGTGATTGTAGGTGCCACAGTTTTTAAATGTGCATTTCCCAGGAAGAATGTCCAGAGTCTTCTCAGATTATCAAGGAGTCCTTACCAAAGAGAAAACAAAGCTAAAGGACAATTGGGCTCTGGCTGGTGGCACAGTGGATAAGGCGCCGGCCTGCGAACCCAAAGGTCGCAGGTTCGATTCCCAGTCAGGGCACATCACCAGGTTGCAAACCAGGTCTCCAGCCAGGTCTGTAGCTGGAGGCAGGTGAAAGGCAACCATGCCCTGATGTCTCTCTCCCTCTCTGCCTCTCTCCTTTCCCCCTCTCTAAAAATAATAAATCGTAAAAAGAAAATGGACAATTGGGTTGAAACATATTCATGAAATGCTCACTTCAAACTCCTGTTTTGTATGTAATGCCATAAACAGCCAGAAATTAGAAATTGAGAGGCAATTAAAAAACAAATACACATCCCTTATAGTTTACAAAAAAGCATATTGCAAATATGTAATTGATTCAAGATTTTTTTGGTGCCTTCTATTTACACAGTCTACTGTGTTTATATAGGCTACAGATTACTCAACCATTTAATGAAGTAATTAACTGTATTCTTCAAAACTGTCTTCTTAGGTAGCTAATTATTATAATACCTTTGTAACATAGGTCTGGGTATTGGCCCCCAAGGTCCTAGAGAAAAAGTTAAGCAAATGTGCATGTGCACACACATTCACACACATGCATGCCTGCACATGTGCACACACAGTGCACACACACATCACTATTCCACCTCATCCCTCTGTACAAGGTACAAGAATAGATGATGGTTTCGTAGTCTTGCAAGAACACTGACTTTCGTGTCCAACCAGGCTCCTTCTACGTTCTTACCTGGTCAAAGTTGTACAGAGCAGCATGTAAGTTGGCCAGCATTCCTGTGGGGGGTTCATTGGTGATCTTAATGGAGTTTTCCAGGAGTCCCTGAGGGATGATATGTTCGCTTGGCGTAGGTGCGGCCTCGGCACTCATGAAGACCCTGTAATCTTTGTGGCTTTCTTGGCTGAATCTTTCAAGGAGTTTCTCCAGGGTTCCCAGCCACTTGGCTACCAAATGGACATTCTGCAAGAGGGCATGATCTGTAACTCATGTGAAACTCCTGCTTATTACGCAAGCTACAGGGTTACAACATTTGCCGATACATCAATGTGTTGAAAACACTGAGAATCATCATTCAAATGTTCTTTTATCACCATGTCAGGGGAAGAAAACAAAATGGAATTAAACAATAAACACTGAATACACCAATTCACCACAGTCTCTCTTTGTAAACTCAAATCTCCTTCCAACACCCATCTATCACTTCTGACATCAAGTTGCCAGATACTCTCTCTACTTTGTTAGTTTTCAGACTCAATTACTGAGACTTGTATGGGTTAGTTTAACCAGCTATAAAAGCTAAAGGCCAGAAATATACCAGATCACCCACTGCATTATTCCTGATGGAAACTTCTACTCACTCTCCTACTCAGCAGAATATGGACTCAGACAGGATGTGAGAGATAAAGGACTAGCTGAAAAAGAAACCAATCAAACTTTGTTAAGATGTTCTGTGTATTCCTATCATGTTATTTTCCTTCAATCCTGGAGCTGTCAGAAATACAAAAGGAAAAACTGTCGCCACCACCACTCTTTGATTTTTAGTTTTACGATTCGCAAATTGCTTCAATACTAAGGAGCCCCAGAGCATGGCTTGGTGCTGGGAGAGCAGTCTAAGGGCCACAACTCACATGTTCCCTGGCTCTGAAGAATCCTTGATACAGTGACTAAAACTTCCCCGCCAGGGATAGGTCATCATTCCCAACAAAGGAAGGCATTTATGATTGTAACAGCTACAAAAATAGAGAGCAAAGGCAAACAGGGATGGGAACAGTAATGTAGGGCTCTTTCGTTGAAGTTGTTCTGTTATAAAAATTCCTACATTAATTCATATTATTGGTTATTTTTTCCCTTGGAAAATATTGAACATTGGTAGGTGTCACGGGCTGAATTGTGTACCCCCCAAACTTGTGTGTTGAAGTCCTAAGAGGTAAATAAGGCTAAATACAGTCACTAGAGTTTGCCTTAGTCCAATAGGGCTGGTGTCCTTATAAGAAGAGGCGATCAGGACACAAACAGAGGGAAGACAATGTGAAGGCACAGGGAGAAGAGAGCCACCTACAAACCAGAGAGAGAGACCTCAGCATAAACCAGCCCTGCTGACACCTTGATCTTGAACTTGTAGCCTCCAGAGCTATAAGAACTTAAATGTCTATTTAACTTAAAATTAAACAGAAATTAAGCCAACCAACCTGTAATACTTAGGTCTGGCCACCCTAGCAAACTTACACAGCAGGGGAGGGCTCTAAGTTTTTTCCTCCACCTGCTTGCTCCTAGATGATAATGAGAGTACTTCTCACACCTAATTGTGCCACTCATACAAGCAAGCAGGACCAAAAACAACCATAAAACCTGACTTGCAAGCTCAGATGCAGGGATGGGCAAACATAGGTTTACAGGTTTGAGTCTGTGAAACACAGAGTTAATTCTTGTATTATTATATATCAAGTAATGTATTTTCTGTATTAGAGCTGTAAACCTACATTTGCCCACCCTGGATATCCCAGATCTCCATCTTATGGACTATAGCAATCCCTTACTTGAAGGGTTGACTTAAGACAAATGTAGCCTGCCTGCGAACCCAAAGGTCGCTGGTTCAATTCCCAGCCAAGGCACAAAACCAGGTTGAAAGCCAGGTCCGTTGCTGGAGGCAGGTGAAAGGCAACCATACATTGATGTCTCTCTCACTCTCTGCCCCTCTCCTTACTCCTCTAAAAATAATAAAATCTTTAAAAAAAGAAAGAAACAAATATAAACATATTCTAGGCCATGCCATTCAAGTCAGGGACCAGGAAAACACCTAAGGGATTCCAACAAAATTCGTCGGACTCTGTAAACCAGCATGCATCGTGCCAAAGGGTGGGCTGGTCCCTGTGTTTTTACTCGGCGACATCCATGAAAATGTGCTACTCACTTGGAGTATGACCCAGTGTCCTCCTTTAGAAGCCTTCTCCAGCGCCATTTCTGCCACTGCCTCCTGACCTTGTCCTAAGGACACATTGTGGAATTTTCCTGAGTCAATGGTAAACCCAAGTCTTTTGCCTGTGGGACAACACAACGCAGTGAAAGGAAAATGAATCAGGATGATGTGAGAAGAGTCTGGAACTTTGTGATCCAGGGTCCACCTGTGGTCACCACTGCTACCTTTCAGGAAGGTCACTTTCCTGCACAATCCCAATGCAACCTCTGTCGTTGCAACTAGCAGCACCTTGAGCCCTTTACAGTTGCCTTCTGAAACGAATGTAAAGCATGAGGGAGGCTGGTGGAAAATCAGGCCCTTGGGCTTTATGGCAATAAGGCTTTTGACATTTTGATAGATGGCAAGCATTGTTACTAAGCTTTATAAACTCCTGCAGGAGTAGCAAAGCATTTCCCGCATAAAAAGGAGCAACATGTGGTAGATATCACATCATTTTTCTGATGGGATCAGCTCACTGGGAAAATGCAGGAGCCTCTCACCTTGCAAGGCGGCACTTGAATTGAGCACAGTCAGGTCACAGCTCTATTAACCTGGTGTGCCCAGTGCCGGCCGCCAGAAACGGTAATCCAAAGCATAAAGCGACAGTGCCTTGCCCAATCGAATAGGCCTGCTCTAATGACCATTATTTAGTCACAGGAGGCACCAGATTACAGGCACATGGAGAAAATTGCCCTCTGGCCCTCATATAGTCAAAAGGTGGAACACAGTATAAAAGAAACTCATTATGCCAACCAGAGGAATGTGCCATGTGAACACGTCTTCCGACTGTACAGTGTTATTAGTCTAACATTTTCCATACACTCAATCTCCAACAAATGGGGGGGAAAAAAAAGAAAGAAAGAAATTAAGGTAACTGGAAACCGCAAGAAAGGGTGGGTGGGTGTTGGAAGGAAGGCAGGGGGTGGGCCAGCAGACTCCCGGCCACTCACCGAGGCCCTCAAGTTCTCTGAGGGCATCCACCCCTGGAGACAAGATGAAGAACACAGGTGTGGCGGGGCTGCTTTCTTCAAAGGCTTTAACTAAGTCCAGTCTGGTCCGCTCCACATACTTTGCACCCAGTTTTTCCTCCACAAAATTCCTATTAAAAAAAACCAAAAACAGCACAAAAGACATGATCAGAGCTTGCTTTTGACCATGCAAACAAGTGTCACCACTTGAATCAGCTTAAAGCACAGGCACAGGAAGAAGGCAAACCACGTTTCCTTACAGGGGTGTTTTGTTAGAAGGACAACAAGAATCCAGCTCCATTTACGCAGTGGTGTCAGTGAGAGTCATCTCTGTTTCAGAAGCTCTGTACATCAGAGATCCGCATTCCATTACGGGGGCACTGCTGAGACCCCCCAGTACCATCAGCTGCCTGCTTATGGTTTTGTACCCTCCCAATCCCCTGTCAGGCCCCCGTTACTTATTAACAGTTCATTAGATTTGCCACAGTGCAATTTTCCAGCCTGCTGGGCTTCTCATGAATATACAGATGCTTTTGGGGTGTTTCTAACTCAGGGAAGCTCAATTAAGCAGGGATTCAACAGCAGAGAGTAAGTTATACTAAGCAAAATTATCTCATAAAGTAGGGTTCAGCAGAGGCGGCTGCAAAGGGAAAATTGGCTGCAGCAGACAAAGCAAAGGGAAAAACGGAGGCACGTGAGTATCATGAAAGAAAGAGGAGCACTATAGGCAGGGAAGTTGTGAGCTCTTTGGTTGGTGAATTCAAAATAGAACAAGACTTGTGTGAACTCACCATCATATTACCATTCGGAACCCCAAAGGGCCAAGAAAAAGGACTCTTGAACCAAGATGCAGACAGGGCTTTCTGCTTTTAAATTGCGCTGGTGGCTAAGTTATGGGACCAGCAGTGTCTCCATGAAAAGAATTCATTTTGGTTTGACATGTAAAACCTTTGGAGCCAAAATGCCCCCACAGAATAAAGGCAATGGAAACTAACACTTGGAGAACGCACATGACTAGTCTCTGACCTCTGCTGACACCATCCCTCTCCCTAGAATATTGCTGTTAGTTTCCTGTGTCCTGTGCAAAGTTCAGAATCAAGCTTTTCAGGAAGGATGTTCTGAATTGTGTTTAGCAAATTTTAACAATTTTAAGGACTGAATACAATACCAATACTTCAGCAGAATCACTGCTCATCCATACAGACGGTAAAGGCTTCTGGCAGATTCTCTTAGTCGCTAAAACTAAGTTTCCTCTAGATTAACTTGCATCTCCAAAGATGCTGGCTGCCTCACCTAAGAGCATATGTCATCCTGTCAGGGCGAGTTGCTCTCAAAATAATCAGCTTCTGTATTAAACTTTTCTTCTTCCATTCTTGCGGTAACTTCTCTTTTTCTGGACACTCCGATTCTACCCACTTTCTCCACTGCTTGGCAGATCCTTCCACATCTCGGTCTATGCCTCGAAATTCTTCCATAAGGGCTATTGCCTGAAATAGAAAAGGGGACCAGGCAGGAGGAGTTTATCTCAGGCATTTGAGATAAAGACTTGTGAATGCGTAGAATTCTACATAAACAAGTGTGCCGGACAGTCTTCATTTCCTCTCCAGGTTGCTCTGCGCACTTCTCTGCCCTGCGGAGAGGCTGACCTCCAAGAACCCCTTGAACGAAGCTCCCTGGTTCCCTCACCTGGTTGGGTTTGTCCAATAGGAGGCAATGGCAAGTGACTAGAGGGCTGGGAAAGAGAGATGTCAGGGTGTCTCTTCCCCAGCTCCGCCCGCAGTGACGCAGTTCGGCGTGTTCCTCTACCAAATGCCACAGTGCCTGCAGGCTGGCTCTCCCAAAACTTTACTTCTCAGCCATTTTCCTCCCTTTTTCCATCTGCGGCCTTGCATCGATTCCCTTGTTCTTCCCATGCTTTAAGAATATTCTCTAACCTTTGTTAAAAAACTTAAATTCCCCCTTGGAATGCGCCATCTGTTTTTTGCTGAGGCCCTGACCAATCCACCATTGAATTTAGAATTCTAAAGCAATTCTAATTAAAATACAATAAAAATTGAATAGACTATAAAATAAAAAATATAGCTATTTTAAATGCAATAGAAATGGTTCCTTATTAAAGAAAAAAAGAGTGGGGCAAAGTTGAACATAGAGGCCTGTCCCCAAAATATCAAGCCAATGTCAATATAATTAAAACAGTTTGCATGGCTGATACTTTTGGGACAGACCTCCTATGATGAGCATTTTTAAAGAATTCCAGAGCCTAACAATAAGCACTTAATAATAAAATAAAGAAACTAGATTCTGACAAATTTTTAAAATATTTCTTTATATTCCTTGACATTTTTCAAAGGTCCTGACCACCATACATATTCGTTAACAACTTTTCTGCCCATTAAATAGGTCAAAAATTCCTTTGCTTTTAAATAAGGAATCAATTTAGTTGCTCACCTGAAACAAATATAATATCAGGTGCTAGCTATAATTGAAAAATAATTTTAAAAAAAAAGAGCAAAAAATTAGTCAATTTAGTACTAAAGATCAATTTTTTAAAAATTAGATTATGCAGCATATTTCCATAACTGAAATGCTGTATGAGGTCTGTCCAGAGAGTAACCAGCCATGTTCTGTGAAAAGTTGAGACATTTATTGAGGAAGATACAAGAAACATTATACATGGGATAATGGCACCCCAGTCCCCTTTCAAAGTAGGCACCTTGGAACCTCATATAGTTCTCCAAATTGCCATCAACTGCTCCATTGTATTCTCTTGAATCTCATTAATGGTCTAAAAGCTCTTCCCTTTAAAAGGTGATTTTAGTTTTGGGAAAAGCCAAAAGTTACAAGGCACCAAATCTGGGCTGTATGGGAGCTAAGTCACCTGGGTGATTTATGTTTCACTAAAAACTATACAAGACATGATGCATCAGCAGGCGCATTGTTATGATGAAGCTGCCAATCACCAGTTGCCCATAGCTGCATGGCCTTCTGAATCATCCAAATAGTTTCCTCAGAAGAATGGTCAAGCTTAATGCAAAATTTGCTCCAGTTTTTTTTGCTCTGCTTGCTCAGTCATTTAGAATGTGATGGCCATGCTCACTAAATGGTGCCTACCACCCCCACTGACTAGTACAATGAGGTTGACATTGTTCACACATGTGCATTCCAGTCCAGTCTCCTTGGCTGCCAGGTTACACTGATGTTGCACAAACTGTTCTTGTTATATTAATAGTGGTTGGTCTTTTTCCAACCATCAATTTTTAAAACTACCTGTCTACACTTGAGAGAACTGAGATTGAAATAAGATTTAGAAATTGAACAACTGTGTTCCTAACATACCTTAATTGCACTCCATGACTGAGTGGTTAGGAAGTCGACAGGACTCGGGTAAGTGTGTTCAATTGTGAATCGAAGCAGGAAATCCAATTCAACAGGGTCTATTTCTTTCTTTCTCAACAAAATCTTGAGAGTACACAAAATTAGAGAGAGTCATTTGGTTTACACATCAAAATCATGACAAAGGAGGCAGTCATGACTTAATAGACATGATTAAATAGGCAGAAATAAGTATTCTGAAAATTCCTGGAGATATATATCTGCTCTATGGCTGAAATAAAGGATAAGTTATGCCCATGGTCTCATAACCTTGATCAGAAATCTAATAGCAAATTATGAAGGCTATTATCAACATATTTGAAACATGCTTTCATATTTAGTCTTATGTTAGTAGATAAAATTTGTCTTAAAATTTGTTACACAAGTGGAGAAAACCTGAGATGACAATGGACTGAGTTTCTACACAGAAGGTAGAGCTAGTACTATAAGTTAGTTCTGGTATAGGAAGTACATCCAAGACAATATGAGAATCACATAATGAATTGGAACAAACTTTAGACATTCTGATTACAGGATAAGAAGTCCATAGGACATTTTGGGGGGCATGAATGAAATATTCCTAATTTCCACATGAAAACTTTACAAAGTTAAAATGAGTAAGATGCTCAAGTTTTAGACTATTTTCAAAATGCTATATGGGTGGTAACGTGTGAAAATATTTTATTGGGTAAATTTATTATGGTACTCATTTTGTAATATTGGGTTGACCAAAAGGTTTGGTTTTTTCCATAAGATGGCTCTAGTAGCACTTAGTTGTCTTTAACTTCATTGAAAATAATTTTGTTACATTGTATTGTGATAGCTGTCATATCAGCATATATTTAATTTAATGGCTTGCAACCTGGTTATGTGCCCTAGCTGGGAATCAAACCAGCAACCTTTGGGTTCACAGACTGGCACCTTATCCACTGAGCCACCAGCCAGGACCTTCAGCATACACTTAAAAAACATCATAATTGGTGAATTTTTGTGTAGTCATTTTAATATTGAAGATGGAAGAAAATATATAACATTTCTGGCATATTATGCTTTATTATTTCAAGAAAGGTAAATACTCTCAACTAAAATGCAAAATAAAAAAGGTGTGTGCAATGTATGGAGAAGATGCAATGACTGACAGAACATGTCACAAGTGTTTTGTTAAGTTTGGTGCTGGAGATTTTATGGAAAAAACTTAATGGACTTTGGTCCAACCCAATACACTATATATGTATATTGAATCATTATGTTGTACATGTTGGACTAAGACAATGTTATATGTTGCTTATATCTCAATAAAACTGGGAAAAAATTAAAAGCAACTATTTTGTTTTGTAATGCTTTGCTCGTTTATCATGTTATAAAATACCTACACCCATATAATTCTTTTTTCACATATTCTCATATAACTGAAAGGAATAGGTGAATATTAAAAATATGAATAGTTTATCATTATTAACAAAAGGTATTTATAGTAAAATGCCTTCTTTAGGTGAGATATTTTAGAGGACACAACAGAGAAGGCATCTTTCATCAAGATTTGAATTGACAAAAAAACATTATACAGTAAATGAACTAATAAAAGGACAGCCTACTTATTTCATCTAGGAATGTGATCCTCAATGTTTTTTTCTTATCATAAAAAAAGTCACTTGAAAAAAAAAAAAAAAGTCACTTGACTTTTAACAAAATCTTTTGCAGAAGTCTGGATCAAAATGAGAAAAGGGTAGCAGGTCTCACTGAAGGTGGACATGTGAAACCCGGAGGAAGCCCTTTTTCCTCTCTCATTGTTTTTCTAAAGGGCTCCTGGGACCCCTCACATCTGGATTCTCATCTCAAAGAATTCTGATCTCAACGAATTCCCTTGGTAGCACCCAGAAGTTCTATACAGAACCTGAAAAGATGAGGAGAATGTCTCACCCATCTGTTCTCCTAGGTGACAGCTGACGCACTGCTTCAAGGACCCACCCAAACCACGGCCCTGTGACTGACCAGCAGGTTGTCACATGCCCAAGTTCTCTTGGGGAAACTCAGACTCTCCTCATGTCACCAAGGGCTTCCCCCAAAAGGTGTCTGTACTTCCCTTCAGCAGAAATAAAGTGCATGATAAACAGAGATGTACGACATCCAAGTGACTGATTTGCTCACCTGAAAAGCCATGTGGGACAGGAAGGTGAGCTTGTCTTTCTCAAAGAGCGCCTGGCTGGTGGAGAGGAAGGTGGCGTAGGTCACGCTCTCCATGAGCACCGAGATGCGCGTGGGCAAGTCCTCCACCTTGTCAGCCTGCTCCAGCGCTCTGTGGAACAGCACGCTGAAAGCCTGGCCAAGGTAAAGCGACTTGTTAAAGGGTGGCGACCATGCCTGCGTGTCTGGCTAGCATCAGACACACCGGGCTCCTGCCAGTTTCAGTTTTATCTATGCAGACAGACAACAGGACAGGGTTTTTTTGAGGATTATATGAGCTCTATAGAACTGTTTCCGGCCCGTGGTAGGGAAGTGCTCATTAGATATTTGCTGCCATTACTGTTATTATTAACATATTGTCTACCAGCAATTTAATACAAGAATTCGTGCAAGTGAAAACACAAGTTTTAACTCGTGTAGCAAACTACATCCATCTGTTCATTAACACATTGTTGACTGGCAGTTTTATACAAAAGCTAACGCAAGTGCCAGCAGGAGTTGAGTCGGTATTGGTCAACCATGTTTGGGCTTGAAAGCACCTGTCCGTTCACGTCCAGCCAACAATGTGTTAACATCATTCCGTAAAATCTGCCTACACCTCTTCCCTGCCAACTATCCTGCACTAACCTCTTTGCACTTCTCTCCTCACTGTTGAGCATTTTTTCTCTTCAGGATAATAGTTTTTATTTCTATTTCATCTTTATTGCATTTTTTATTACCATTTATTCCCCTTTATACCCCTCTCACCACCCCTGTGCCCCCAGCAATCACCACACTGTTGTTTATGTCCATGAGCCCTTACATTTTTTAAATCTGTGTATGGGCAATTCAGATGTCTTCGTATGTGACATGTCTGTTCAAAATTTTCATCTTTTTTAAATTAGATTGTCTTTTTGAGCTGCACACATTCTTTTTATATTCTGATATAAATTCTATTAGATACATGTTTTTTCATTGGAGGTAATTTTTAATAGCCTGTGGCTTGCCTTTTCATTTTCTTAATAATGTCTTTAGAAGACTGTAATTTTTTAAATTTGATAAGGTTCCACTTATCAATTTTTTTCTTTTTATTGTATCCTAAGAAATCTTTGCCTAACCCAAAGCTCAAGGATGTTTTCCCTAGAAAGTTGATAGCTTAGCTTATTCATTTTGAGTTAGTTTTATGTTTAGTGTGATGCAATGGCTGAGGTTCATTTTATTCCATGTGGATATTCAGTTGTCTCAGTACCATTTGCTATTAAAAAAAAAAAAAAAAAAAATTACTCTTTCCTAAAAAAAAATTACCCCTTCCTTGTTGCAGTGTCTTGGCATCACTAAAAAGTCAGCTGATGATATATTTGTGGGTTTACTTCTGCATTCTCTATTCTGTTCCATTAATTTATGTAGTTTCCCTTAGGCCAATTATTATAGGTCTATACTCCTTAAAATCATGTACTTTGTCTTCACATTTGTTTTCAAAATTACTTAGTTATTTTAAACCCTTGACATTTCTGCTCAAATTTTAGAATCAGCTTACCAATTTCTACAAAAAAAACCATCTGGGATTTTGATTGCATTCAAGCTACACATCAATTTGAAGAGACATGACATCTTAATAATATTGAGTGTTCCAAACCAAAATGATAGTCTCTCTCTCTCTCTCTCTCCATTTACTTATGCCTTTAAAATTTTTCTCAAGAATGTTTTGTGGCTTTTAGTACGCAGATCTTGCATAGTGATCATTTTGTTAAAATGATCACTAAAGTTTCATGGTTTTAAAAGCTATTACAGGTAGTATTGAGTTATTATTTTCCTATTCCTCATATATTTTTATATGGATTTTTCAATATCAACTTTACACACTACAATCTTGCTAAGAATTCACTTCTTAGTCCTATTAGGGTTTTTTTTAAAGATTTTTAAAATTATTTTTGACATACACAATCACGTCATCTTTGAGGGGAAAAAGACAGTTGTTCTTTTTTTTAAATCTCTGTGCCTTTTATTGTGCTATTGTACTGGCTCTAACCTCCTGTGTGACATTGAATAGAAATGTCACAAGATGACATCTGTGCCTTGTTCTCATCTTAGGGTAAAGCATTAAACGTTTCAACATTGAATTTACGCTGTTAGCTATGGATTTTTGTAGCTGCCCTTTGTATTGAGAAGTTACCATCTAAGTTCTCGTTTGCTCAGTTTTTTCTTTTTTTAACAAGGTGTTAAAATTTGTCAAGTTCTTTGTCTGTATCCATTGACATGATCATATGGTTTTTCTCTTTTATTCCATTTCTATGAAGAATGATACTGTGTAATCTTTGGCTGTTGAACCAACTTGTATTCTCAGCACAAATTCCACTTGGGCATAACATACTGTGTTTTTTATACATGGCTGGATTCAATTTGCCAATCTCTCCTTGAGTAGTTTTCAACATCGTTCCTGAAGGAAGCTGCTCTGTAGTTTTCTGTTCCGGTATTTGAGTAATACTGGGCTGACATTCTGATTGAGTTTTATTATCTCCTTACACTCTGTGTCTATTCAAAAAGCCAACCATACTCCGTTTCCATTCCATACTACTAGGAATGGAAAAGCATTCCTGTGACTCATGACTCTTGACTCTTTTCCTCTTCTTTACTGCCCATAGCCAGTCCATCTCCAAGAGCTGATTGTTCTACCTTCAAATCATCTTACAAGTCTATATTCACTTCTATCTGAGTCTTTTGTCAGGTTAGTCATCTGCTTGAAACCCTCAATGGGTTCTCTTTGCCACCCAAGCTAGAATCCAAAATCCCCAGCAGGGCCAAGGAGGCCTCCTCGCCGCTCTCAACTCTGGCCTGCCAGCTGCTCTCTCCCTCACTCGCTACCTGGATCCCCAACTCTTACAGGTCTCACACTTTCTTGTGTTCTCCAAACACTCTTTACACAGCTACATTCTATTTAGCCTTCAGCAACCAGCTCTAATGCCACTTCTGAGAGGCCTTCCCTGAACATCAAGTCCAAACAGCCTCACCATTCCTACTACTTCCTCTCAGTTTACCCACTTGCACATGTGCGTGCACACACACACACCCACTGACCCCCATGTATCCTCACATATATCCGTTTTTTTAAAAACTGTATTTTCAGTAACCAGCACAACTCTGGCATGATGACTTATCCCAATAACTATATGTTTAAAAACTGACAGAATGAATGAGTCTTGCCCAGAGTGGTACAAAGTAGAGCATAAGGCTTTTAAAGTCACAGGTTCAAATCCTGGCTCCTTTAATTGCGAAATGTGCAGTCTTTGGCAATTTATTTAAAATCTGAAAGTGTTAGTTTTCTCTTTTTTAATAGGGATAAAACAATATACTATATTGAGATGTTTCAGACTTAAGAATGAACTAAAGTATGAAATACCTTGCATGCACTAGTGGCTGAATAAATAGTTCTCATTCTTTCTCCCTCAACACCAAAATAATATGGTAAATCTCTTTATGATACACCTCAAGTTTCAAAAAAAAGTGGAGGTGACTCAAGGAGAATGCCCTTATTTACATATGATAAACTCCTCAAGACTGTTTTTGGAATAAAACCAAACATATTATAGTGCTGCATGGTTTAATTACCTCAAAGCCTTATTGAAAGTTATAAATGAAAACTAAGAGAATGGGAATGTTTTGTTTTAGTTTTTGTTTTTGCTAGCCAGGTCCTCAAGACTCGTTTCTGGGTGCACTAATTGCTTAAAAATAAATTATAAACTTCCAGAAATAAGTTGAATTCCTGAAGTGTAGTATTTTTTTCTTAGCATTACCTTCAAAGAGAACTGATAGATGGGGTTGATTTTTTTGAGGTCGTTAATAACAAAATAAAGAAGAGATGCTCTCAGTGCCACTGGTCTATAACATTCTCGGGCCTCATTGATTTTCTTTTCATTTTCTTCAGCTTCAATCACCTATGGTGGAAGCAAACAACATTAGTAACTTAACTATTCATATTCTCTATACTTAGCCAAGTGATGGAAGGGGCATTTCTGAAATGAGAAATTATTAGTATTAAACAACATATGGCATCTATGTTCTTGAGCTGTTCAATTTGATTAAATTCATATGTAAAACAATTTTAATTGTTTTATGAACATTAGAATATTTAAAACAAAAATTTAAAGTATGTTTTTCATAAGAATTTCCAGTGAGAAGGAATGCAACTAGCCATTTTATGATTACAGATGAAACAAACCTGATCTTCTTTGGTGCTACAGAATTTATTCTCAGTAATGTCACCTTTCTATTCCCCCTCTCTTTTTCAGGGGTTAATAACCCAGCTATATCATTTCCTAGGGATAGCTCTTAGAAGTCCGCTGGGTCAATTCAATGCTGGTAATTTTATTAGTCAGTAAGGTATACAAAAGCAGCCAAGGTCAATACTATGTCTAACAGCCATGCTTACTACTGAAAAGTCTTTACATAAAGAATCACATGACCATCTAATTTTGACTGCATCAAATCCTCCATATGTTCATATATTTCCATTTAGTTCGTCTTTATGTATTAGCCTCTGGGTGCATTCACAGAGATAACGAAAAGAAACCACTATCAACCAACATGTTCATTTTTATTAAGGGCTCAATATGTATTGTCTTTTATCTAGGAATACTGTTGGTCATATAGCTTTATATGATGCAGTATTTTCCCATTTTAATAGACTTGATCCATCATATTTGTGTATAAAAGGAAAATGTAAAATAGAGAGGGAAGTCCCTATATGGCAATATATTAAGAAGATAGAATGAAAAACATTTTAAGAAATAATTAGAAGTTAATTTGAAAGCTAAGACCTAATTGACCTAATTGCTCTAATCTTCACCATCGCAGGAGCCACCTAAAATTCCTTTTCTATAAAAAAGAGTAATTTGGGATTCCATTCCCTTGCTTAATTTAAGACAAATGTGTTGGATGGGTGGTGACACAGCCTCCACTGGGTAATTAATAGATTACTTAGTAATGAGGATATTCCAGAAAGCAAATAAGGCTTCCTCTTATTCTGAAGCAATGGACTTTTAAGGGTTAATGGTTACTTGTGAAAATCCCAAGTGCCTTCCATGCCTGAAGCATATTGGGACACAGGTGAGACATTCAGCAGGATGTTTACTGGGTGGAAAACCTTATTGGTATTTAGGAAATGCCATTTTCCCAGTGTGACTAATGCACCTGAGGCGGCAGGAGGCCATCTCTTGCTTAGTCTCCCAGCCTGAAGGTCTGCAAACAAAACTTCAGCTTTAAATATTTCTCTAAAATGCGTAACAGACTAGGAAACCTGTGGTGAGACCAGACAATGTCCGTCTGCCGGAGCAAGGAGCTAAATGCAGTTGTTTTAGACTTCACACTGTATCAGCCAGCAGGCCCCACTTTCCTTCCATTGTGGTCCCCCTGAACAAAAGCAGCCAGCTCTAGTATTTCCATTCCCAACCACAGCCCCGGTCCCCATCTATTTTTACGGTCAGTTCATGAGATGACCCAAATTCCACCACAAATGGGTCCTCTCAGAGAGATCACCAAATCTGATCCCACTTTCATCCATGATGCTATTCAGACGGAGCCTGAGACGATCCCTCCTGGGGGCTTTTCCCTTCCCTACCTTCCGCTCTATCTCCGCCGCGGTCTCCTTCGCTGTCTCCAGCCTCTCCACCAGCTGGGTGTCATCTAGAAAACTCCCCTGGGCCGTGGAGAGGCGCAGGAGCAGGTCGTCCTCCAGACACTTCAGCTCTATCTTAGAGTCATTTTGGTGCTTTGTCAAAGCCAACTAATACAAACCAAAACGAAGTTTAAGAAATGGTGGTTAAATTCATGTTTTTAAGTCCAGTTTCCTGAATTATCCATTTCATGAAATCCTATCTAGTAACACACATTAAAAACATACCAGTAAGAATTCTTTTAAAATTCTTTTTTAAAAGTTTCAGAAGGCATGTTAAGATCTGGTCACACTCTGGGGTCCGAAGTGTGAGCATTGATCACATCATTTAACCTCCTAAACCTGTAGGAAAACTCTAATCTGTGGGAAGAAACTTCTGGTCTATGTGTCCAATCTAAAGAGATGGAAGTCATCATTTCCATCCTCACACATGCACACACACACAGCTACTCGAAGCTCTTCTTACATCCATCAGAGAACCAAGGTCATAATGCAAACTGCCACTCTGAAAACTAGAGACATGGATGACTGCAGACACCACAGCTAATCCGGGACATTAAATAATAACTGGCTAATTGCTGGAGGCAAAGCATGAATGTTAAGAATCTTGAGGGCCCAGTGCCAGAGCGTCCTCCATATTTTTGTAAGTAGACCGGGTTCTCACAGTGAAGATCGGAGAGAAATCTACTGCTTTTTGGGCAGGGGAAAAAGAATGATTCCGAAATATATCCAGAGGAAGGTGACATTTAAAATTGTCAGGAGCTTTCTGTTCTCTTATCAAAAGACCAGCCTCCTCTGGACTTACTTTCTCGCACAGGACAGAGAGAAATAGGTGCTAAGAAACTCTTCTGAAGGACAAAAACCAATGACCAGTCATACTAGTAAACCCCAAGATTTAAGCATAAGATTATAGATCTTATCTATCGATAATTTCTTAACCACATCAACAGTCTCCACTATCATAACATCTCATTACAACTGAGAGAGCTGCAAAATACAGACTCTTACTTAAAAGAAGGCACTACTAGGGAAATTCAAAGAC
Organism: Noctilio leporinus; assembly: GCA_004026585.1. Taxonomy (NCBI): domain Eukaryota; kingdom Metazoa; phylum Chordata; class Mammalia; order Chiroptera; family Noctilionidae; genus Noctilio; species Noctilio leporinus. Next base: position 6,106 of record PVIW01004820.1, on the reverse strand, counting down.
TCAGGAGACAAAATCAAGGATATTAGAGGAAAATGAAGCCTCTGACACCAACAGCTAGAGCAAACATTACATCCAGCCTAACTTCTAACCATATAAAACCTCACACTACAGCTCAGTTCACGTTATTCCATACATCGTGTCTGGCTCTTGTTAAAAGTCAAAAAACACAGTCTGATGAAATAAAGCAAATGGCAGAACAAGACTCAGGTATGGCAGAAATTGCGAAATGATCAGACTGAGAATGAAATATAACTATGCTTAATATGCTAAGGGTTCTAATGGAAAAAGTAGACGACATGTAAAACCACATGGGCAATGTAAATAGGGAGAGGGAAGTTCTAAGAAAAAATCCAAATGAAATCCGAGAAATAAAAAGCATTGTAAAGAATGCCTTTGATGGGCTCATTAGTAGGCTGGACTCAGTAAAGGGAAGAAAATGACCATGAAGCTACATCAAAAGAAAAATTTTAAACTGAACAGAGAAAAAGGATTAAAAAAAAAAAAATAGCCAAACCTTATGGGGTAATTATTACCAAAAGTATCACATACAGATAATGAAAATGCCTGAAAGAGAAAAAGGAGCAGAAAAAATATTGGAGGTAATAATGGATAAGAATTTTCCGAAATGAATGATATTCACCAAACCACAAATCCAGGAAGCTGACAGTATACTAAGCAGTATAAGTAATAAAAAGCCTACACCTAGGCTTATCATATTTAAACTGCAGATAATTGATGACAAAGAAAGATTATTGAAGGTACAGAGGATTTTTAAAAAATAACCCATCATTTATGGAAGAAAAAGAGTAAGAATTACATGGAGTTTCTTTTGAGAATGAATGTTAGCAAGAAAAGAGTAAAATATTTAAAATGCTAAATGAAAGAAACCCACCAACCTAAAATGAGGAAATGAAAATACTGTATTAAAGGTACCTGAACTAGCCATGAGGCAATACAGGGTTAACTTAAAACTGGACTTAGGTTAGCTGTAAATGCATACAGCAAATGTTAAAGAAACCATTATATTTTTTTGTCAAGTACAATTGATCTGCTAAGAGAGGACAGGCGGTGGAGTCATATAAAATGCTCAGTTAACATCAGAAAGGCAGAAAGAAAGAAAACACACATGAAAAAGGCAAGGAACAAAATGCAGTAAAAACAGTGACAGTCCTGATCCGTGTGGCTCACATGGTTGGGCACTGTCTCACAAAGCAAAAGGTTGCTAGTTCAATCCCCGTCAGGGCACATGCCTGGGTTGGGGGTACCTACCAGAGGCAACTGTTGAATATTTCTCTCCATCTCTTTCTCCCTCCCTTTCCCTTTCTCTAAATATTTTTAAAAACACAATGACAAATATGGTAGACATTATCACAACTATATCACTAATCTCTTTGTGGATCATCTAAATACAGCAATTAAAACACAGAGCCTGTCCTGGCTGGTGTAGCTTAGTGAATTGAGTGCTAGTCTGCGAACTAAAGGTCACTGTTCAATTCCAGGGCACATGCCTGGGTTGTAGGCCAGGTCCCAGGTTGGGGGTGTATGAGAGGCAACCAATTAATGTATCTTTTACATATTGATATTTCTCTCCCTCTCTTTCTTCTTCCTTTCTACTCACTCTAAAAACAAATAAATGAAACCTAAAAAATAAATTAAAAAAACACAGATACTGACAATAAATTAAAAAACAAAAATAAAACAAGACCTGACTACATGTTGTCTACAAAAGAAATCCACTTTAAAGACACAGACAGATTAGGGATAGAAAGATAGAGAAAGACATACCATGCACATACAAATATAAAGAAAGCCGGAGTATCTATTAATTTCAGATGAAGCAGACAGCAATATAAGGGAAACTAGGAGGAGCTAAGAGGGGCATTATGTAATAATAAAGGAGGTAATTCTCCAAGAAAACCTAACAACTCAATGTATATGTGTCTAACAGCAGAGTGTCAAAATACATGAGAAAGGAAACGACAGAAATGCAAGAAGTAGACAAATCTGTTTTGCAGGAGAATTCAAAACTCCTATATCCATAAGTAACTAACTTTAAAGGCAGAAAATCAGTAACTATACAGTTGAACAAATACATCAATAACTGAATGCAACATCAATAACTGAATGCTATTGACAGTTGTAGAATACTTCACCAATAACAGCAGAATGCATAACTTTTTTCAAGCTCACATAAGTAATTACCAGATAGACCAAACTCTTGGTCATAAAACACGCTGTAAGCCCTGACTGATGGCTCAGTGGATAGGTGCCGGCCTGTGAACCCAAAGGTAGTTGGTTGGATTCCCAGCCAGGGCACATAACCAGGTTGCAATAGAGGTCTCCAGCCAGGTCTGTAGCTGGAGGCAGGTGAAAGGCAGCCATACAGTGATGTTTCTCTCCCTCTCTGCCTCCCTCCCTTCCCCTTTAAAAATAATAAAATCTTTAAAACACACACACACACACACACACACACACACACTCTTTAACAAGTTTAAAAGTATAGAACTACAAAGCATGCTCTCAGACCACAAGGAAATTAAATATGAAAATAACAGGAAAATATCTGAAAAATAATCCCAAAATATTTGGAGATTAAACCACACACGTCTAGGTAACACATGGATCAAAAAAGAAGTTCTAAGAGAAATTAAAAATATTTTGAGATAAAAACAAAAATATAACTTATAAAAACTACACAGCAAAAGCAGTGCTTAGAGGGAAATTTATAACTTGTAGACATATTCCTATATTAGAAAAAAAATAAACTGAATTTCTAAGCTTTCACTTTAGGAAACTAGTAAAAGAAATAAAAGAGCCAACAAACATAAAAGCAAGTTATAAAAATTATAAATGAAATCAATGAAATTTAAAATAAAAAAAACAAATCAAAATTTGGTTCCTTATAGGATCAATAAAATTTATAACCCTTTAGCCAGATAACCAAGAAAAAAGGAGAGAAGGAAAAATTACCAATGTCAGAAACAAAAGTGAGGCCGTCACTATTGATTCCGTGGGTATTAAAGGATAATAAAAGAATATTATGAACAAGTCTATGGCCACAAATTTGATTACTTAGGTAATCAAATACGATTTATTGAAACAATAGCATTTTAATTTTATGTTACAAAAAAGAATGAAATCATTAGGAGAAACTGAAACTAGATTTGAGTGTACAAGAACTTTGTAATAGCTTTGCAACTTTTATGTAACTATATTTAAACTTACTTGAAAGTAAAATAACTTATTTTTTTAAAAACCACTTCAGACAAGAAATAAGGGTAAGAGCAATGAAAATGCGGATAATTGCTGAAGCTGGGTAATGATCACACATGAGAAGTTATAACTATTTGGGATCTGTAACTATTTACTTTCATATGTTTGAAAATTTTCATTATCAAAAGTAAAAACAAGGAGCCCCCAGGGAACTGTGTGCCCACTTACACCCAGCTTTGACCTAGGGCTCTGCCCCGTTTCTTGACTGGTGCAGAAGTAAATCCAAGGGCAAGCAGTCTCAGACCGAGTCTGAGCAGCTGTGAGAACCACCTGCAGTGCTGGGTAACACGGACTCAGGAGGATCCAGGCTGCTGCCTGAGAATTTGTCTTTCAAGAATTTCCCACCTGCCGCTGCTGCTGTTCCAGGAACCACCAATTTATACCATGAGGGGCGGGCTTTTCCCATAAACGGTCAGAGTCGATACCTGGGCTTTTCAGGCCATACAGTCTCTGCTGCAATTACTTAACTCTACCACTGCCTTCCTCCTATGTTTATAATCTTACTTGGTTGTCTTCTGTATCTAACATTGAATTTAATTAGTTTCAGCATTTTTTCCTAATGAATGTACTTTCAGCTATAATTGTTCCTTTAAATGGCAGTCAGAACCAACTACAAGTCTCTTAAGTTTCCCAACCTTACTCTATTACTCCTCTTTGCCTTCCTTTGCCCTGGCTGGACGGGTGCAAACACCCAACCTGCAAAGGCACATGGCTCTCTGCTTGTCCCGGTCCCCCGCACCAGACTAAGCCTGGAGCCAACCCACCTCCCATCCATGGTACTACCTACCTCCTTCAGCAGGAGTAGCCTAAATCGCAAGATCCTGGAGGGCAGGAATCCTATCTAATACTCGTGTGTCTGGCACTATAATTTATTCACAGTAGGTACTGACTGAATAAGTGTGGGTGGATGATTTCATAGTTTTTACCTTAAGTTTCTCCAAATCTGGCCTTTCAATACTGACCACCTCTGCTAGCAGCTGGGCTTCTAGACCATCTTCTGTGACCGTGAAGTTGAGGAGGGTGGTCTGGGCTTGCAATTCTGGCTTATAGTGAGGATTTGCCAGCTTTGTGTGAAGGAGAAGACGGAAGTTCTTGTTGAATTCACATTCTTTATCTCCAATCCTGATATACCTAGAGGGGATATAACAGACATTCAGAAGCTTCCCCTGAACCATCATGGATATTAAGGTGTCCTCCCTATCCTGTATTCTGATAGTGTCTGTAGGCCCTAAGACCAGGTGACTCAGTTTTTCAGCTACTCTCTTTTTCTAAAGTAAAGGAAGAATAGGAATTACCCAGGAAACCTCTCTATAATTAAGTTTCTTTCTATGCAAAAAGGGAGTAATAGTAGTACTCACCTAACAGTGTCGCTGTAACAATTAAGTACCTGTCATATAAAGAACCTAAGACAACAAACATTAGCTTCTATTACACTCTCTGAGATTCATCTTCTATTAAATATTGCTATTCTTTAAGGATAAAATTACTTCTGTTTTTTATATCTGTGTACAGGTATGTGTTTATAATTTAAAATTCGTACATTAAAAATGCATGCATATTTAAAATTACTTTCCAGTTCTTCGGCACTGGCTCAACAACCAAGTTTTAGAAGCTGCCTGCATGGAAGGCATGGGTCACATTCCTCCTAGCTCCATCCTGGGCAGGGGTGGGCTCTCTGCATCCAGGCTTCTGGTTTGTGTCGGTTCCCCTGACCCTGGGCACCAGCAGCAGACACTTCATCCCTACTGTTCCCATCTGAGTCCTTTCCTGGGCTTTCGGTTTGGGACAGAATGAAGGGAGAGTTTGAATGGGAACCGGAAAACCTGTGTTGAAGTCACCATCCTCCTGGTGAACCAAGCAGTCGAGAAAGTCATTTCTGATTGCCCAAGGAAGAATAGCTCCACCAACGTCCAGATGGGGGAGGGAGGAAAAGAGCACATTCTGGGTTGTCTGGACCCCTGGCTGCGTTTTCACCTGCACTGCCACGGCACACTGCAGTCTTGCCTCGTGCCCTCTGTTGCTCAAGCTAGTGGAGGGGTTGCTGCAACTCTAAGCAAAACTTTTTCTGAGAGGTGGGAGGAGAGAGGGCCTAATTCTTCTCTTTCTCAGACGCTGGGGTCTAAGACTGAAGACACAGTCAATCGTATCTACATTAGGATCATCATCAAAATTTCTCCCATGATTTGAGTTTTCCTTTTAAAGGGGGTTCCAAAATTGGTCTCACAAGTAAGCTTTGAGAAAATCTTCCTTCGCTGGCACTATTCACAGTATGACCATGGGTCTGTCATGACTGGCTGTTAAAGGAAATGTCAAGAGTTCAGGTTTTGCGTAAGTATTGCTTGGGGTTCTCACACGTAAGAGATACCCAAGGTTTATACTCGATGACATCTCCACAGTAATAAAGCCCATGCTCTCAGTCAATCTCTGTGCACACCTAGTGATTATCTCATTACTGCTCCATCTGGGGCTGAATTCATTCCTCCCTTGGCAAGTGTCTCAGAAACATCAGGTCTGACACAACCATCCACAACTTCAGGTTAATTTCCCCTTATTTGGTTACCAATTTTCACAGCATTGGAGTTAATTCATAAATGTCCTGTTTTAACCACTAATCCATATATAAGTGTATATATGTATATATATCCATAGATGAAAACAGAATTTAAACATTTTTGCACTTTAAATTTTTAAATTTAAAGAATAAAGTCTAGAATTTTTATTCTTGTTGTCTAATAGGGATGCCCCTTGTGGCAGGATTAGGAACTGCAGTAAGAAGTCAACTAATTTTGAGGAGTGGGGTGTGTGTGCGCGCAGGAGAGAGAGGGAGAGAGGG